>SJYV01013771.1:0-14474 GCA_006410875.1 Neotragus pygmaeus
TAATACTTTCTGGGTCTAACTCATGTTCAAGGGTTTAACTCATGTTCAGTAGCACACACATAGAGAGACAAAAAAATCAATGAATCATGAGTTAAGTAAAACTTAATCAGCAAAGTCATTCATGGTCAGATGAGGCTTGGTTGCTGTTCTATTTTTCCTTTAAATAATTTTTACTGAAGAGTAACTGTGTTCTGGGCTCCATTGCCTGCCATCTTGTTTCTCTAAGTGAGACAAGAGGAAGGATTCCAATTGGGCTGCCAGAAAAAAAGGAAATTAGAAAACCCCACAAACTCTCTAGTTTTTAAGAAAACAATGATCTGGAACCCAAAACTGACTACAGTCTTTCCCTCAGTCTCAATGTTTTATTCCCAGACTTTGCTAAGTCCCCACATCATCTCTCCCCATGAAAGGAGAATGTTTCAGGGAGCAGCAAATGCTTCAGATGGTGCTCATCTTCCAGCCAAGGAAAACACG
Organism: Neotragus pygmaeus; assembly: GCA_006410875.1. NCBI lineage: Eukaryota > Metazoa > Chordata > Mammalia > Artiodactyla > Bovidae > Neotragus > Neotragus pygmaeus. Next base: position 475 of record SJYV01013771.1, read on the forward strand.
TGCACATCTTCGAAAGCTCTGCTGAACCTCAAGTCATTCCATGTCATCTTATGCCGAGGATTCATCTTTAAAGATCAGATTCATGGTGAGTCGATTGAGAACCGATTTTGTTCAAGTCCTTTCACACTTCTGGCTTCAGAGGGAGGAACCCAAATGCATGTGAAAAACAAACAAGCAAAAGTGGTAAAACCAAATGTTTTCTGTAGGTCACGGCAGTTCGACTCAAGGAGTGTGTGGCTGTAGGTGGGTTCTGTAACTCCTGCTGACTTTTCAAAACCAATTGCCCATCTTCATCTTTAAGGCCCTTGACAGGCCATCCAGTTGTGCTTATGTGCAGAAGTAGCAAAATACTTAACGGCACCTTAGAAACCTCTCCTTTCCAGAACCTTCATGTCAGTTCACGTCTGCTTGCTGTAAGTCCATGAAAAAAATACTCATGTTGCCTTGTAGACCTTGAGTTGTCGGCAGTCACAATACTTGATGTTAGAAATCCATACACATAAGGGAGAGATGACACAGAGCGGAGTGTCCAGCAAAATAGAAATTGGAGGCGGCGGGAGAGAGTTCCTACTGGTGGTAACTGCTGTCACAAAAACCTTGTCAGGAATGACACAATTGGTTCACTATTCTACCGCCATGTGGATTCCTACGACCTGAGACTTCAGTGAAGCCCTTCTCTCCTACTCCATTTAGTCCCCCAAAGGTTGGAAATTGAGTTTAGGGTGTCACAATGGCTTTGAAAGTGTCCCTTCTGGCCTGGCATGATTGCAGAGTGGAGAAGGATGACGTGGTTCTCTTGGGGGTTGAATCATTGGTCTACAAGGTCAATACAATAAGTCTTTGCTCTTATAGTTTCCTGCATAATTATTAGACACAAATGTACTGGGGGTCTTCAAAGGGTCTCCCACCATTTTATCAACAAGTCTTTGCGGTACAAGATGATGTCAAAAAGTAGAACTTAGGGCTTGTTTCTCCTGTGAAAAAAGTCTCCCCACTTCTCTGGAAGCAATAACTTGTTACATTCAGGAAGACTGGCATGAACTGCCAGTTCACCAATCCAAAATCTATAAATATCAACACTAAAGAATTTATTGCAGAATTTCAGAAATCCAAGAAAACCTAACCAGTGTGGACAGCTGAGTTTGGGTTCACACACGAAAGAAGTTTCTGAGTTTGGGTTCACACACAAAAGAAGTTATTTGGTGCTGCAAGTATTTGGGTGTTGATAAGAACCTAGGTCTCCAGGGGATTCTATTTTTAAGAGAGACTACAAGGGACAAAACTAATTAACTTTATAAAGAAGGATTTCCTACAATCTGATCCTCTCTGCATCAATTTCTGTATATATGATCAGCAGTTGTGTTACTTTGAAATTTGAGATTTGAGCAAGTTGATTCAGCCCCAGGGGATGTCTTAGCAACTCTCCTGGCTTATTCTATGAACCTATTTCATTTATACTCTCTATGGTACGTGTGTGTTCTGATTTCAACCTACACAGAAGAGACAGCAGGGCCATTGATAGGTTCACTGGCTCCTTCCCCTACTGCTCATTCTGTTTACCCTACCCCTATCTATGTGCTTATAAACTTCTGTTGTCCCAGAGGGCAGGGCTGCCCCAGTTTATACCAGCCCCTTCAGCTCATGCTGTTCCATATATGACTTAGATTTATGGATTCATTCAAAACTGCTCTGATTCTCTCTCGATTCTATGCTGTGTAACTCTTGGAGCATTTAGCAGGGAATCTATCAAGTGGGAAATGAAATGGGGCTTCTGGAAGGATGGATTTCAGCCTTCCAGTTCCAACACAGACGCATTTTATAACTTAGCTGACCACTCTCTTCAGCTGCCTTTACACTCAGGTGTGGGCCGTGCGTCTGTTAAATGTGGACTGTGGACCGGTTGCTGCTTCAGTGTCTGGGAATCCATGGAGAGAAGCCCCTTGCCCGCATCACTACCCCTTCCCCAATCCAAGCACTACTGCCTTCAAGAGCCCACATAGCATCTTGCTTGCCTCTTCCTTCTCCTTTCCTTTTTTATTCTTGGCCCCGTGTGTTCACGGCTTTCTCATCAGTACAGCCTAGGTGCTAAACCTCCCTAACCAAAGTGAAGTAGAATGGAGTGGGTACATGCAAGCCCCACCCATCAGAGGCTGGTTGCTCTGGTTAACACTACTCTCCTGACAAGGGGCAAATGCTACAGCTGGCCCTTTGGCATAAAGAGAGACTGTGCCCAGAGTTAAATTTCCTACCTGCTCACGTGGTGACCGTTTTGAACTCTGGAGTTTGGCTATTGTGGGCTTGCTGACTGAGCTCTTCCTAAAATCATTTGAAGTCCAAAGAAATTCAGTTTTCCTGTTTGTTTAATGTTGTGCTAAGTTGCTTTAGTTGTGTCCAACTTTTTGCAATCCCATGAACTGTAGTCCACCAGGCTCCTCTGTCCAAAGGATTCTTCTGGCAAGAATACTGGAATGGGTTGCCGTTTCCTACTCCAGGGGACCTTCCCCATCCAGGGATCACCTGTGTCTCTTATGTCTCCTGCATTAGCAGGCAGATTCTTTACCACTAGGGCCACCTGGGAACCCCTTGTTTAATGGGTGAGGTGATGTAAAAAGACTGATCCTCTGCCTACGCCTCTGTTTATACCATTCTTTACATTTAAGAGCAAACTCAAAACCTAGAAATGCAGAGCTGCCCACCCAGCCTCACACTTTTTGAAATGAAGGGCTGGGAGCATATTTTAAAACATCAACCGATCATTTGAGACCTGGATGGGAGCCCCAGGAATAGTGCTGAGTGCAGCTAACACACACATCTTGGCTCAGAGCAGGCGAAGAAGAACAAGTTGGGAAGAATAATCAAAGATTCTCAGATGGCGAGAGTCTGGCTCGTTTATGTGGGCTGTGCTATTTACATCGGAAAACAAACAAACGATCAAAAAACAGTATGGCATAGCAAATTGACAAACTGTACCAAAGTAACCACTCCAGAATTACATGAATCACAGCATGTTTTGGAATAAAAGCAGATGTTGTTTAAGAAGTATGTTACTGAGTATGATCTGTGTTGAGGTTGCACATTGGGAAAGGCAGCTGACTTCTCTTACGAGGGGGGATGGCTCTCCCTGAGGCCCCCGGTGTCCTGTGGGCTTCCTATCTCTCCGTGAGTTTCTTTGTTCTCCTTGAGATCTGGTTGACCTAATGGTGACTTGACAACCTAGGATGTGAGTAGGGAGGGGACTGGGTTGGGGGGAGACAGCACCCCGGGCAAAGATCAAGTCCATCATCAGGGTGATATGCCTCTTCTTGGTCCCATCTCTCTGCTTCCTCAGGTATTTCTCCAAGGTATTTCTAGCTAGAGTGATTGGGGGTGGGGGGTGGGGTAAAAGGGTTGTAATGACTGGAACATCTTATTTCTTGGCACTTCATTTTTATCCTTCATTCCCAGACCAACCTTCAGGAAGCAAGTGGAGACGACTTCCTAGTTGGAGATGATGGCAAGTGGAGATGACTTCTCAGTTGGAGATGATGGCCGGATGAAGAAACCCAGACAGCTTCCCCTTTTCTCTCTTTCCTGTCATCCTACTCTGTTGCTTTCCTACCATATCTGAACTATATTTCTTTATTTATAAATTTATTAAAAATTTTTTTCCTTCACCCTTCTCTCTGAAAATTATTTTGTTCGCATCTGTGTTAATTGTTTGCCTCTGCCTGTCACAGAAAGTAAAACCCACAAAGGCAGTACCTCACCAAACAATAAGATGAAGATTTCTTTTGAGTACCTTTTTAGAAGAAGATAAAAAAGCTAAAGGAAATGTAAGAACTGGGGCCCTGGGACCTAAGATACAACTGGGTCACTGGTGGACTCTGAAATCCAAAGAGCTGAGAAGAGGGATCACTGACTGACCCAGAGCATCACCCTAGGTCTGTGCAAGCATGGCCAGGCCAAACTCATCACACACAGATACATACAATGTTCAGACAAATGTACACATGTGCATTAGCAGGACTGATACTAAAGTTGAAGCTCCAATACTTTGGCCACCTGAAGCAGAGAACTGACTTTTTTTTAGAAAAGACTCTGATGCTCATAAAGATTGAGGGCAGGAGGAGAAGGGGGTGGCAGAGGGTGAGATGGTTGGAGAATGTGATGGATGGCATCAGAGACTAAATGTACATGAATTTGAGCAGACTCAGGGAGATACTGGAGGACAGGGAAGACTGGCATGAGTCCGTGGGGTCTCAAAGAGTCAAACATAACTTAGCAACTGAACAATACGGGGCCTGAGTCAGAAAAAAAACCTGTGCTGTATCATTTCATAGACTTGACTGTGGAAGGAGCTTAATTTCATAAGCCTACTAACTTTCATCTCCCTGTATAGAGATGGTGTTTCCAGGTAACCATTTAAAAAATAAAGCATCTCTACACACATTCCCTCCATCACTGTGATATGGTAGCTTTCCTCAAAGTGGATTTGTTTGGACAGATGTCAGTACACAGCTAGAATTCCCAGTGGGGGACATGCAGGCGTGGCTCGTCTGGGGGTAGTACATGCATCTCCCAGCCCTGCTCTGAACACGTGCCAAAGGGGTTTGTGTGTGCGTTAGAGGTGGAGGAAGTGGCTGTTATTTGTTTTATTTTCAAAGCTTCCTTTGAAAGCTCTGTGTCACCCAGTGGTCAGGCAGCCTGAGGTCCAGGGGAGAGGACTGAGCTACAGTTAGAGGTGATGCACTGATCCCTGAACTGCATCCCCGTCAGGAACTCTAGGCTCTGCTACCAGTGTTACAACAGACACCCTTGCCTTCACCTTCATCTCATCCGACACAGTGGTGGCTCCCATAGCCCTCACCTGTCGTTCACACTGCAGAGTGCTCACCTGAGTCACAAAGGCCCCAGGGCCACCCTCCCGTCAGGGAGAGTGACTGGAGGATGAGAGCTGACTGTGCTGGGTGCCGGGCCGAGAGCAGTGTGGCAGGGAGCACCATGCGGGCGAATCGGGAGCCTGGAGATGATGTGGACATTAGTGGCATCTTGTTAACATGCCAGAACTTTGGAGGGTAAGGGGATGACCAAATAAAAACCAAAAAACACAGTTTTCCCACTCTTGGAGGGGGGTATCCCCAAAACAGATCTTAACGGGCATTGTGACAAAATGACATTTTTCCTTCTGCTGGCATTGTCTGACTCTCCCATATATTAGAAGGTACCAAAGCCAAGTTTCCAAGTACATTTCAAGGTGTTGCGGAGGGAGCTTGGTGAAATGATTGGGTCACCTGCCTGTTCAGTGAATAAGTAGGAGGGGTGAGCTTCCTGCCTGATGATCTTTAACCCTTCAACTTAACCTGTCGCATTTCATGCCATACTGGTGACATCACTCACCAGAGACAGGCCCTGTGCATAGAATCTGGGGTCCCTGGGAGGAGGACATGCCCTGTCTGAGGCCAAGATGGATCCCCATTTTTTACAGCACTCCCACTGATGGAGGAACAGGGCGCCTTCATAAAGTGGGGGCTGTAAAGAGGGAGGTCTTCACTGAAGTGTGTGGTTGGGGTTTAGAGAGGCCTCAAGGTGGAATTCTTAACAGCAAAGCTCACAGGCTGGCCAACGGGAGCCGATAAGAGACAGCATCTTTGCCACAATCCCACCAAGGTTCAAAGTCACTCTCAGGCTCAAGAAAGAGCGGGTGACCTTTGAGTGCCACTGTGTGGGAAAGAGACACAGAGCATGCTAGCCCAGGACCCAGTGCTCCTGCCCAGATGAACGGGGCGCTCACGTATTTCTGAGTTATGCTCTGGCATACGCACACACACACTACAAGGATATATTCCTTTAATTTTGGGAACTGGAAAATTTCTTTAATTCGGTCTATGCTTGTATAACACAAGGATGGCCAAGAATCCACCAGCCAAACCCCCCTCCCCCAATCTGATGCTCAGGCCTGTTTGTAAGTGGCCAGCCACACACGTGTGCACATGGCTATTAGGTAGCTTCTCCAAACAACTCAATGAAAAAAGGTCGTATTTATATGTATAGAGATTATATATATATATGTATGTATGTATGTAGATAAAACCATGGCAATCTTCATTCTGGCCCAACATAAGAAATCACACACCCGGTGCCACTCACCAAATACCCAGCAAATGCAGGACATGCCATTCGAGGGTCTTGTCTGCTCATCGTGGCCGCCCCAGGCTGGACAGCAATGGGACACCAGGTCACCAGAAGAATATGCTCACGCATGGAACTGCATTTCCAGTGTATGCATATATATGTGCGGACGTGTGTGTATGCGTGCGTGTGCCTGTGTGTGAGCCTGCAAAGTAGAAAACACCAGTTCATCCTGTTCGTACTAAGCGTGTTAAAGAAATCAGATTTTGTAACCGAGAACACATTTGTTTTTTCTTAAAAAGGAACATTGAAAGTCTTCAAAAATTGCTACGGTACAAAAAAGGGGTGTGTGTGTGTGCGTGTGTGTGTGTATCTGTGTGTCTTTATATATGTATATATGTATATTAACCAGAAATAGCGACTCTACAGAAGAGATGCCCACTCCTGTTTTCCGTAAGTTTACTCCTCACGGTTCGCTTGGCTTCGGCTTTGTCACCAAGTCTCTCGGATCAGTACATGGCACATAATGGTATTATTGGCACAGGTTCAGAATCGAAGTACAAACTCCAGCTTCTGGTGTGTCCTCCTGCCCTTTTTCTGTCTCCGGTTCCTTCTGTTGGGTCTTCTTTCTGTTTCCCAAAGGAGCTCTGGGAGAAGGCAGTCCCCCATAGGCGTCAGCATTTTTATAAAAATATATTTGGCCTATAGCGTCCTGCTCTGAGAGTCCCCACCAGCAAACAGAAGTGGTAGGGGTGGGGACCCTCCCCTTAGATAGTTTAGTTTTAGGTTTTGTGTGTTTTTTGTAATTTTTAATTTTTTTTTTTTTTNTCAGCATTTTTATAAAAATATATTTGGCCTATAGCGTCCTGCTCTGAGAGTCCCCACCAGCAAACAGAAGTGGTAGGGGTGGGGACCCTCCCCTTAGATAGTTTAGTTTTAGGTTTTGTGTGTTTTTTGTAATTTTTAATTTTTTTTTTTTTTACAGGTTCACCAACGGAATCCTGTGTGGAAAGAAAACAAGAAGAGATTAAATGGCAGCAGGCCAAACGTAGTAGGTGTCTATGAGGCCCTCTGAGCCTCTGTCACCGGAACCTGGGTACACAGCTGCCTAGCGAAAGGACACCCAAGTGTCATCCCAGGGGCACCAAAGCTATCTCGCTGGACCTGGCCACCAAAGACTGTTACAAACTCTAGGTATCCTGAGGGGCCCTCATGTTAATTACAGTCATTGACAGAGTGGTCCTCCTGCCTTTGAGGGAGGGGCCTGGGCTTCCTAAGAGGAGGCTGGGACTACCCCAACACTAACTCATAAGCAGGCATGGCACTCCAGGCCCGCAGGTGACTGAATGCATCCAGCATCCTGCTCACTCCCCTTCCAGCTCCTGATGCCAAGGGCAGAGGGGCTGCCCGCTATAGTCCTGGGCTGCAGGAAGCAATGGAATCCATTTCAATCCTGCTCAGCTTGAGGGGGCTGGGAGGACCTGGGGAGGCTAATGGACTGCATCAGAATAACCACCCCTTGGGTCTCCCTAAGAAGTGATCTCACTGGAGAGAGGAAGAACCTGAACTGCCCTGCATGCCGGCCAGGTCAGATGCCTACAAAGAAGCAGCTGGCTTTTACCCAGTTTGGGGATGCTGCCTGAGAAAATTGAGACCCAAAAGTCATCCTGCCTCAGTGACAAATCCTGAGGTCAGCATCCCCCAGGGAGACAGAGCTACAGCCATCCTGGGCATGGCCAGGTAAGTCAGAATGCCCCATAGCTCAGCCCCGGGTTGGGGGAGAGGGGTTGGCTCAAAGCTGCTGTTCGTTACAAGGGTAGGGTCTCTCTGCTGTCACTCAGAGTCCTCATTCGCACTCCCACAATGACAGGAAATCGGACCCTCAAATGATACGAAGAGGATACCATGGCACCCTTCTTCTCAATGGACTCTGGGGTGAGGTTCTTTCTCCCGCATCAGTTAAGCCCCCCAGGGGAACCTCCACAGGGTGGAGGCTGCAGGGACACGCCTGCAGCCCCCAGGAAAGCGTCTGGTCAGCACTGCATCCGTCATCTTCTCCGAGGGCCTCAGCACATGAGCGTCTGCTCCATCCAGGTGGGGTGACAGTGCCTGCTCCCTCTCCAGAACCCCTCCTGGTTTGGATAAGAAAGGCAGGGCGTCCCCTTGCCCTTTGACAAATGACACCTGTTTGGGCAACCCCAGGAGGCCCAAATGGGGCGGGGCGTCTACTCATCTGTGGGATGGCCTGCCCTGCTGTGAGCAGGAGTGTGATGAAATGGACATCTGATCAGCTGTGTGCTGGACCACCCTCGGCAAAGTTACTCCAGCTATCTGCCACCCCCGCCAGCTCCCCACCTGCTGATGCCTAGGTTCTCTAGGATTTGCAGGGATGGAGGGAGTGTGGCTTAAAAAGTGAAATCATTAAAGCAGAATGTCCCTTCGTATGTCTACCTTATTTTTAATCTTTAGAAAGTTAAAAAATGTGGAGACAAATCCTTGATGATGCCACTTATAAGAAGTCCTCAGAGTTGTCAAGTTCCTGGGGACAGAGAGTAGAATGCTGGGTGCCAGGGGCGGGTGGGGGGAGTTAGTGTCTAAGGGGGTCATAATACCAGTTCAGGAAAAACAAGAGTTGTGGAGGTGGACAGTGGTGGAGGCTGCACAATTGTGGATGTACTTAATGCCACAGAACTGTTCCATGTGGGGTGGGGGTTCATATTTGGGAGCTCACGTACACCCGTGGCAGATTCATGTCAATGTATGCCAAAACCAATACAGTATTGTAAAGTAAAATAAAGTAAAAATTAAAAAAAAAATCAGTTAAAAGTAAAATGGTCAGTTTTATGTTATATATATTTTACTACAATTTTAAGAACTTAAGAAATATATTGGGGAACTTCCCTGGCGGTCCAAGGGTTAAGATTTTGCCTTCCAATGTAGGGGGTGTGGGTTTGATCCCTGATCGGGGAACTAAGATCATACATGCCTCATAGCCAAGAAAACAAAACATAAAACAGAAGCAATATGGTAAAAAATTCAACAAAAGACTTTTAAACAATGGTCCATATCAAAAAATCTTAATATATATATACATATTGAAAAAATAGTGTTGCTATTGTGTAGTCACTAAGTTGTGCCCGACTCTCTGCAACCCCATGGACTGCAGCATGCCAGTCTTCCCTGTCCTTCACCATCTCCCAGAGTTTGCTCAAACTCATGTCCACTGACCTTTGGGTTGGTGATGCTATCTAACCATCTCATTCTCTGTCACCTGTGAAAAAATGTGGGGAAAAGCCAGGCTTAGTGACCATCTGCCCAGGTCTGGGGCAGTCTCTGGTTTGACTTGCTGCCTACTGCCCCAGCAGGTTGACCACCAGGCCCCTGCCCACTCTCAGATGCATCCAGGGTGGGACCTGGAGTCATAGGGCCTCCTTTCCTAAGAAGGGGGAACTGCAGCCTGGGGCTGCTCTCAGATCCTTCCCGGCAACCTTATCCAGACAGATGAGGGAGGCACTGCTACTGCTTCTTCCCTGGGGCCAGCCGTCTTCTGAGGTTTTTTCAAACAGACATTATCTGCTAAAAGGCTGAAAAGTCTTCAGTGCTTCTGACAGTGGCTCCTTGGATCCTCGAGGACAGTGGCTTCAGTGCTTCTGACAGTGGCTTCTTGGATCCTTGGATCCAAGAAGGGCCCGGCCCCTCTTGCTCCATCTCTCCCTCTCCCCTTTCTGTGCGGCTGCCTGGCTTCAATAGCAAATCTCTGACTTGAAAAACCCCAAGTTTCTGCTGACTGTTACCTCCCTGGGGAGACCTTCATGGATACTCCTTCCTTTCCTAAGCGTGTTCTGTTTCATCTCTGTTAGAGCATCTGTGTCTGTGACTCCAGGGACACTGCTTTGTACCTGAGTGTGTACATCACATGTTATCCAGGTGTCATGGGTGCCTGCCAGGTCTGCCAAGGTTTGCCTGGGTACCAGCTCTGAGCCCGGCCCTTTGGAGGGAGATCAACACTGAAGGAAATGCAGAGAAGAGGTATCTGTGTGAAAGAAGCATTGTCCGCAGCCCCTTATCTGTCTGGAATGACCTTCACATACTGCCTGGGAGAATGGCTGGAGGGGCTCTTGGGCCACTGAGGGGGCCAAGTGTCTTCCAATCTTACCAATATCTGCTTCTATCAGCATCTCTGGCACTTTCCTGGCGGCTGAGTCATTAAAGAATCTGCCTGCAATGCAGGAGACCCAGGCTCAATCCCTGGGCAGGGAAGATCCCCTGGAGAAGGGAATGGTGACCCACTCCAGTATTCTTGCCTGAAAATCCTAGGAACAGAGCAACCTGGCAGGCTAAAGTTCATGGGGTAGGAAAGAGTCAGACACAAATGACTAACACTTTCACTTTCACTTTTTCAGAATGAAAAAGAGGTGATATAGAGAAGGAGCGATGGCTCCAACTCTGCACCTTGAGTAGCTGTTGGAACAGCAGTGCTGGCTTCCTGCAGAGGTGATGGTCCCCTGCAAGGAGGAGAGGTCTCAGTTGCCAGGTCACCTTCCAGGCCTGCCCCAGTTCCTGCTGAAACATTGCCGCTTGCACTCAATTTGAGGGGAAGGGTTGGGTTTTTTCTGATCCAAAGGCTCAGAGCAAGAGCCTCTTAGCCTGGCATTCACCCAGGGAGGGGCAGAGAGGGAGAGGCATCCTTCCTGGAGAAGGACACTGGCGAGGTCGTATAGCCGGTGAGGGCATGCAGGGGAGACTCTGAGCCAGAAGGAAAAGCTGTGGCTGGAGAGAGATCTGAGCGATCAGGGATCCAGGATGCATCCTGACTTGGGAGAAAGCAGTGCCCTCTGCTGCCTGGAAGGGGATGCTCCGGCTCTCCGGCCCCCAGAACTGAAAACCACAGGGGGGTCCTGGGCTTCAGGATCCGCATCAGCTTCTGAGGAACAAAGAGAACAGGCAGTTGGCAGCAAGGCCCCCTGGAGAGTGAACCTCTAGTTAGTTTCTCCACATACCGAAAAAGCTTCTTGCACACCGGTTTCCTTGGTGCTGGTTCTCAGCTTCGGGAGAAAAACGGCTTCCAGAAGGGTCTGGATGTTGCTTTGAAGAAAATGTTCCTTTGGATTACAGAAGCTGGATATTCTGTTAATGCATTTTTCAGAACAAAGCAGGAAGGCTCAGGTGCACTTCTTGTTTTTTTTATTAGTTATCTCTTCAGTGCGTTTTTTTGAAAATAATAATAACGCATGATTTATTTCTCACTTGCTTCAGATGCAAGAGCTTTTATGAGTTCTCAGGCTGGAATGAAGTGGCCTCGGCAAACGGGAAGATCTGAACACTGATGAGGTTTTTCTGAAGTTTACTTGCTGCATGAAAAATGATAGGAAATTAGCCAAGAGCCAATGACAGGCCTGTGTTCAAGGTCTCTTTCCTCAGAGCAGGAAAGGTCACCTCGTTTTGTCTTGCCCAGCATTCCATCAGGCTCCACTGAGGAGCAGGGTCCAGGTGAAGAGTGTGCTCGAATCTATCACAGAGGCTGAATCTAGGTAAACGGGACAAATTTCTGCCCAGGTGCGGTCACCTGTCCACAAGCCCTAGAATCACCATCAAGCTGCCTGAAGGGAAATGGGGTGGGCGAGGCTTGGGTCCCAGACGTGCACGTGGGTTAGCGTGAGCACACAAGACGGTGCTGTAACAAACTGCGGTTGCATCATTAAAAATGCATTTGGAGAGGCCTAACAGTTATGCAAGAGATAAATATCTCTGCTGGCTCTTAAACCTTAATTAAATGTTCCAGTATTAATTGCTATTTATTTAAGGGACAATAAGAATCCCAATAAATCTTAGCCGTCTTCCTGGCTCTCCACCGCTCCATCCTCACATCCAGGCATCAATTGTAGACATCAGGGACACTTCGAATGCACATGCTTTCCTCCCAGTGAGTGATAAACAACACTTCTGACCCACGGCGAAGGGATGTGTAAGCATTTATCAAGGACTAACAAGGCTGCTCACATGGACCTCCTGGTCTGTGTCTCCGGGAGGAGTCGGCTGGAGGGAGCCACTGCCCTGAGTCCATAGGTGCTGTGGCTGAGCATGGCCAGGCTCCGCTGAGTCCTGTTGCCTCTTCTCAACTCCCCAAAATGCCCACCTGAGATCCATGGTGGGAGGGTCAAGCTCTCCAGACACAGGTGTCTTCCCGTAGATGGGGATGGTCCTGAAATTGATCCTCACGCAGAGTTGGGAAGTGGGGTCTGGACACCTAGTGGAGAACATGGTCCCTGGGGCCCATCTGGGGTGGCACACTGGAAGAACCCACTTTTTAGCTCGTGGGGTCCTTCTATGTCCTGGGCTGCTAGAGAGAACTGGGCAAAGAGGAGGGGAATGTCTTCTGGACCAGAAGTGTGGATAAAAAGCACTTTTTTCTCCCAACCTGGTTTTCTTTTAAAGTCAGGTCTGCAGCTCCCTGGTTCAATCCTTGGCCCAGACTTTTGGAGGCTCTGGGGCTGGTCTCCCAACTGCAATGCCCCCTGCTCTGCAGAGTCAGGCTGGGTGTCCCCTGCAGGGATGCCAGATCAGCTGGAAACCCCTTCCTCCTCTCCCACTACCTGACTCCCTGCCCTCTTAGGGTGCCGTCAGGCGTGGAAAGGGGCACAGAGGCATTCCACTGGGAATAGCAGTTGAGGAAGTCTGACTGGTGGGCAGAGCGTGGCCCCAGAGTCAGGTGGCCTAGGATCACGTGGCCCCACCACTTACAACATGACTGGCCCCAGGCAAGTCACATGACCTCTCTATCTGACCTCAGTTTCCCATCTGTAAGTGGGATTGCTGAGAAGACTGAATGGGTCTCTCTATGTCAAAAGTGTGCCAGTGAGCTGTCATGTGAATGAGCCATTAGGGCAGCGTCTCCCCCCACCCTCTCCAGATGGGGGCTACTTGGAGTGGAAGGTGTGTCAACCTCAAGCCTGCAGGTCAACAGCTCTTGGAGAAAGAGAGCAGAAGTCTTTGATGTGCAGGGCTAGGGTCTCCCAGGTCAATGCCTTACGTATTTATGCATTTGTGAAATCCCAAAGGAGATGCAGGCGCTTACCTGGCCGCCTGCAGAGGCCTTGCCAGGCAGGCGGGAGTTCCTCTGCTAACTGGGAGCTTCCCCATCACTTGCTGGGTTGAAACGCCAAAGGGAGTTTGTCCGAGGCCTTAATGAGATGAGTCACATCCAGGCAGACAAAGGTGCAAGCATCTGACGGAGAAGCTATGCCCAGGGCATGTGGCTCCTGAATGTCGGGCACAGCCCTCATCTCACCTGCCTGGCCTACACATCTCAGCAAAGGCCTCTGTGTGAATAGGGGGTCAATTTCCATTTTAACCTCATTATATTCCTCCACTCATCGGCTAAACATAGTGCTAATCGGGTCGTTCTCGCTCCAGGACAAAAGTGAGGGATGGACATTTGATGTGGAATAAACATACAATTCGCTAGGGCTGGGATTATGAACTGACTGATTGATACCTGCTTCTCCAAGCAGCTGGGGCCCCTGGCCCCTCAGAGGTGCTATAAGCAGAAGCCTCTGAGGGTCCTTTGTGCTCCCTAAGAAGACGGGGTACACCCCAAGAAGCCCCGGGCCCTCCTCCAGTTCTGACAATGACATTTCCCACTCAGGCCCCACATCAGAAAGTGAGAAAAAGTAAAGAAAAAAATTTTTTCAAATATAGACAACCCTAAAAACTGGATTCCCTGCTCCTGGAAGGGATGTGATGTCATGCTTAGAGAGATCTGGAGGAAAAAAGATGTTCTCTGTGGATGAGCAAGATGTCATCCTTTGAAAACCCTAGCATCAAACAAGAAAAAAAAAAAAACAACCCAGTCACCTCAATTGACTGTTCATCCAGAATGTGCAGTCACTGGG
>SJYV01013771.1:17560-37642 GCA_006410875.1 Neotragus pygmaeus
CGGCGCGCGGCGGGGGGAGAGAGAGGTCAGGGTGGGGGTCGGAGTCGGGGTGGGGGACTTATAGGTACAGAGACCCACCAGCATCTCCCGCTGCACTGACCCTAGGGAAACTTCACCTCCAGGCATTAATTAGACATTGTTTAATAGTAATTCCCAGCCTCTTCAGAAAGATCAACCACAAGCAATGCTCTTTTAAAAAAAATAAAATAAAATTTGAATTTTAGATGTGGCTATTATTGCAGGAAGGATTAAGAAGTGAGGGGTGGAGTTGTGTTATTGGGGAATGGAGGTCTGGTTTGGCCAAGGAATGTCAGCTGGGTGGCAGTACTGACTCAGTTTCCCCAGGAACACCTAGATGGTATGGAAATGATGATCATGGGGAAGGCTCTCTGCACAGGTCAGCGCGGCCATGGTTCATGTGGAGTGGACCACATAATTATCTTTGGGGAGAGATAAGACTGGGAACCCTCATCCTCCGCCTCTCCTCTGGCCAGGCTCACAAGCTGGAAATGAAAGCAGACCGTTTGGGTCTACGAAGAAGACTGTGTTTGTGCCCGTGGGGACCTGCCTTCGTTCCCTGTTCTTTTGGACCACAGAGGCTTTCAGACACTGTGTAGACTGCATATGGGTCCCACCCCTGTTGACCAAGGGATTTGATAGAGAAGGTGCGCAGGGACCCTTCCCAGCTCCAGGAATCACCTCTAGGCAAGTTAACAAGGATGGAAGGAAGTGTCATGCCCATGAAGGAGGAGATTTGAGGGGTCATGGTTCTCATCAGCTCATCAGTTCTCCTTTTCTACCCACTTACAGCTCAGAGTCTTTGCAGAGTGAGTGGGCTGCAAGGGGCAGGGGTTCATGTGCCTGTCCCCATATAAATTGTGTTAATTCCCTGCCTCTTCTCAATGATAGATATCCCGATAGCTGGCAGGGAAGACCGCCCATAAATGAAGGTGAGAACATGGACGTGAAAGCCAAGTGACCCCTCCCACCCTGCCCATCAATGTCATGGAACCACTTATTCACCCTGCTGGACTGTCTTCCCCAAAAGACTCTTTGAAGGTCTGCTGCAAACCCCAAAGTGTGGGAAAACCAAGAGGAAGCTTGTTGTCTATTACAGCATCACTGTCTGCCACCTCCTTGGTGGGGAGGGGATTTCACCATCAAGACAGCCAGTGGGATTGGACCTGCCGAGCATCCTTGTGGTCCAAGGACCTGGTGCCCCTTCTCCAACCAGCTAGCCCTGCCCAAGACACGCTTCTGAGAGCTGACCATTATCTTCTCTATCTCCCCCAGAAAACACTCAGGTCCAGGGTTTGCAGGCCATCAGGAGCTCTAAGACCTCCCTGGGCTGTTCCAGGGTGGTACCTATCCACACTTTGTCTTCTGTAATCCTGGAGGCCAGCTTTCTCTCACATTTCCTCAAGTCTCCATTACACAGAGGCTCAGGGCACTTCCCTCCCACTAACCTGTGACTTCCTACCAAGGTTGGCAGGGGGATGATTTGTATCCAAGGTGCTTTGGCTTTGATGTTAAGAGGAGCCTCGCTAGCTGGAGGAGAGACTGCAGGCGGACAGGGGCCCAGGAGGCGTGTGGGCAGTGGGGTCAGCTGGCAGCCCCCTGATTCTCCCAGGGGTGTAGCAGGTGTGTACACCCAGCAATGCCAAGCTCAAAGTAGGCCAATTTCCAGGAGGAAATAGGCAAAGACAGGCTGCCTGGAGCAAAGAAGTAACCTAGTTCAGCAGACACAGAGTGACTGTGAGAGGAAGGCGGGGGACGACAAGGGGCGGGCAGGGACCCCAGCCAGGCTGCTGGTATGAAACAAGGAAAACCAAACTGAGCTGAGGGGGACATTCAGAGGGGTGCTAGGATCTGAGAGATGGACTTCGGGAACAGGCTACCTGCTGCCTAAGGAATTAAGCCAAGCAGGCTGGGCTTGTGCCCTGCAGGGAAAGCCACTGGGAGGGCACTGTCAGGGAACAACCCCTCCCATTGGGTGGCCGAGCTGCCCGGGCAAAGGTGAGCGGGTTGAGCAGGGCAGGAGCTGCGTGGCACTCTCCATCCCAGAGAAATGATTCCTTGGGCTATGAGCTGAGATGGGGCTGAGAAGCAAGAACTCTCTGGGTGTGCTTCCCCAGGGACCCCCACTGACCCCCATTACCCAGCCAGAAGGGCCGAGGGTCCTTACCAGTTTTTTAAGACAAGAGTTGTAATCAGAGCAGCTATGACCATGATGAGGGAGACGGTGATGGTGATGATCTGATGGACGGCCAAACCTGGAAACAGAAAAGGAGGAGGGGAGCCGTGAAACCAGAGGCATGAGATGAAGGGGCCCAGGAAGGGACAGGGAGGAGGGACCTGTCCCATCAACTCAGCCCTGAATACGAGATCCAGTCATGTGTTGAGAAGCCCTGCAGGGGGGTCTGCATTGATGGGGTCTCATGGGACCAGGTCAGACGGTTTCCTGCCCACATGCAGGTGCTGCCAGATGCAGTGGGTATCAGGGCTGTTTTCTCCTGGAGCCAGGGAAGGAGGCCCCAGCCTGGCCTCTCTCAGGCCCTGAGAAATGACTCAGCCCTTGGGCAGCTGTTGCCTTTCTTGCACCTGCTGAGCCCTTCACCTGGCACAGGTAAGCTCTGTCACCCTTCCTTTCTCTCCTCCCAACCTGGGCCAGTTCTGTTCCTTGTGTCTGGGAACCAGGGAGGCTGGCCTGCTGGTGGGAGCAGGATTTGCCTGGATGTAGGAGGAGCCAGGACAGCCCAGGATTTATTGGGAAGGGAGGGAAGAGAGGCAGGTGACTGTTGTAGATTCAGGCACTTGGGTCACTGGAGAGCATCTTCATCTTTCCATATTCCTCTCCAAGAAGTTCACAGCCAGATGAGCTTCCAGGGAATAAGAGATCCAGGCCCAGCAGGTGATGCTTCCTGAAGTCCCAGAGAAGGATCTGCAGTCTGGCCTCCAGGTCCTGTCTCCTCTTGTGTGTGTTATACACCATGGGGGGAGAAGGCAGGGAAAACAGCAGACAGGGACAGAAGGACTGGCCACTCCAGGAGCAGAGCAGCCACAGCCCCGAATGAGAGTGGTCTGAACCCCACACGAGGGCCAGGATGGCAGAGGACAAGAATTCTGTCTGTACTGTCCCTCTGTCCATCCACCCCCATCCCCTGCATCACCTTCCATCAACCACAGATGTGGGGGAAGGGAAAAAAGACAGGCTGGAAACACTTCTGATCCCTTCCCGTGTAAGTCATCTTTACATCCTTCCAGGGACACTAGGGTTGAACCATCTGGTCAGTGAGGGTCCACCTGGAAGGTCCAGGACTCTGGTCCTGCTCTTCTCCCATCATCAAGAACCACACCTGAGGAGCTGGGGGCTAATAGCAATAAGGGGCTCTGCAGAGACCCCTGCAGGTGGCAGTACCTTGACCCTGGGAGTGCTGTCTCTCTGCCCTTCTTTCATCTCTGCCACTTCATCTGTCTCTCTCCACTTCTGATGTTCAGGTGCAGAGGCCCACCCATCACACCCGTGGACCCTGCCAGTCCTGGAGTGAGGACACAGCATGTGTGTGGTCCAGCGTGGAGCATCTCAGAGATGTAACATTTTTTTTGGTGGCCTCTGAAGGACACAGTCTCACACAGATGTTACCTCTCCACTGAACATGATCTTCATGGGGGGAATTGCTAATAAATGATTCAAAGCTGGCATGACCAGAAAATAAGCTCTTCCTGACTATTTCTGTTTTTCCCAAGGAATTCCCTTCCTGAGCCCACAGAATAAGCAACACTCAGAAAACCAAAGATGTCATGGGCCTCCCTTCACTCATTCTTTTAGCCACTGATTCAAGAATCATCTATTGAGTACCTACTGCATGCCAAGCAGGGCCAGTTTTGACTAACTCAGTCATGGTGCCTGCCCTCAGGAACAGCTGCTGTGGTGCCCATTTTTAAAAGGGGCAGCGTTCACTGCTGGTTCTGACCAGTGGCTTCCCATACACCTGTGCCCAATACATGACATGTACTGAAAAGCTCTGAGCCAGTTTGCCTTCCCTCTGGGTCTGCCAGATCAGCCTGACAATGGGGTTGAAAGCTACATATGCCAGTAAAGGACCACCCTTAATCTCACCACCAACAAAGTGTCCATCAGTCTCAGTAATCTCTATATATTCACCAGCTTCTTCCCTGAGACCCAACTCAGACTTTGTTGGAAGAGGAAGGTTGACATGGATGTCTAGTTTAATGGATGATCAGGAAAGATGGCTGCTCAGTCTCCCCTCACCCTCCATCTACACAATCCTTCTGGTTCAGTCAAGAGACGAGGATGCTGTCATGAAGAGTATGAGCTCATCCTGCATCTGTGCTTCTTGTGAAGAGAAAGAGGCTGATGATGGCAATGGTGACTATGACGGTACTGATGTTGATGATGGTGGTGGTGACTATGATGGAACTGATGTTGATGATAGTGATGATGATGATGGTGATTGTGCTGTTGCTGACAGTGGCAATGATGATGGAAATGGTAATTGTGGTGATGATAATGGTGATGGTTACAGTGATGGTAATGTTGATGTTGTTGCTGCTGATGGTCATTGTGGTTTTGCTGTTGGTGATGGTGATTTGATGACATAAATGGTGATGGTGGTGGTGATGATGACAGTATAGTGGTGATGATGGTAATATGATGCTGGTGATGATGACTGAAAGTGGTGATGATGGTGATGTGACAGTGATAGTGGTAATGATGATGTTCCTGTTATTGCTGATGGTGATTTGATGGTGGAAACGGTGATGGTGATGATGGTGGTGATGATGTCATTGATGATGATGGTATAGTGGTGATGACAGTGATATGATGCTGGTGATGATGTTAGTGATGATGGTGGTAATGATGATATGGTGATACTGATGGTGATAATGAAGGTGATGGTGATTATAATGATGTTGGTCATAATGACGGAGATCACAGGCATGCTCAAGTATTAGAAATTGTCAGGTGTGTATTATCTCATTTATTCTTTACAACAACACTCGAAGGTGCATACTGTCATAATAAATATGGAATTGAAAATCATCTGGACAAGTTTGCCTAAATTTCTTGGATCACATAGAACCTGATGGCTACTAAACCCATACTAAGAGCTGTAGTATAATAGGATTTGATCTCAAACTTTATTCATTTCCATTTGGACTTTGATCTCGGGTCCTTGCATCTTCCAAGACAGAGGCTGGCACCACTACCCTCTACATTCCTGGGGAGAATAATCTGTTAAATTATGGATGCTGGTGTTTAAAAGCCTCATCATCTCTTCCATGGATAGATCTCTTAAAGAGTGCTCCGGACTCATGTCAAGAGCCTCTCAGCCATCTTGGCAGGTCATACTCCCAAGTCCATGGCAAGAACTGAACCATGTTTCTTGAGTTAAACCTGCTATCTTCTTGGGTAGGAGCATTCAACAGCTGTGGAGTATAAAAGAGCACATTGAACGGGAGTGAGCCAAAAGTAGTAGGGATTGGTTCAACTTCAGGCCAAGCCCAGCTAGAGTAGAGGCACTGAGAGCTCCCTTACGAGAGCAGAACACTTTGTGGTCCATGCCCCAATGTCTGCAGGGCCAGAGAGGCCCAGGCCACCACTGGACGTGGACCCCACATACCAAGGGAATTCTTCTGTTGGGTTGAACATCTACAGTGACCAAAGTCCCTAGATGGGAAGAGCTTAATGACCAGCTGCATCATAGATGTTTAATTCCCTCCCACTCCCTCTGTGACTAAGGATGGGGAAAAAAGTATTCATTCTCTTCGTCTGGTGAATGGAAGAAACTGATGATCAGAGGGGAAAACAGCTGGCTCAAGGAATGCCCTCATTGAAGAAAAGAAGACCAGAAGCCCAGCCCTTGCCTAAGGTTCTCATGAGTCTCTGAGCCCCTGAAGAAAAATCCCAATCTTCATCATCTTTGTATCCACCCTACTCCCAACCATGCACAAATTGCCCGACACAGAACCTTGCAACAGCACTGTGTGACATATTATGAAATTGATAACTGAAGAGTAGAGAACAAAAAGTCAAGGGAACAGGGAGAAAGCTAATGACATAATTCCAATGTTTGCTTTGTTCTAGAGGACCCTTTCCTGCCTTCTGTGTGAAATTTCTCCATAGGACTTGCCAAGTTAAAATTTGGAAAAAATGATATGTGGGTTAATAACCAGCCAGGATCATCTGGGTGGAAGTACAGCAATAATAGCACGGCCATGCTCTTCGGAAAGACTGCTGTATGCCTGTCTTCACACCCGTGATCAATTTAATCCACTGCTGATCTTGCAGTGCCCGGGTGTAGGCAGTTCTCTACTCTGGAAAAATCAAACGTCAAGCTCCAAATGAACAAATCTGTAACCACATTCTTGGGAATAAAAGTAGTTAGAGGCAAACTCCTTACTGCTCCTCATATATTTCATTTGCAAAGCAAACAGCCTTGTGCTTTCATGCCTGGCCCATGGGTTGTGATGGGTCACTGGGTTCAGGCATAAGGGACTGATGACTACAAGAAGACCCCACAGTCAGGATGGTTGACAAGGACCAGGCCTTTTGACACGTAGTAAGAATGATATTTGTAGGAAGCAGATTAGAAAATGTAAACCCGGTAAGGATGTCTCATCTTTTCTTCTCTTTGAGAGGATGATAGAACTTCTCATGAGAAGCTGGGTAGTGTTTCAAGCATCTGTCTTATCATTCAGGTTCCCCAAATGCCAGGAGTTATTTCCTCATCCATGTAAGTCACCTAAGTCTGCACAGATCCTGGGTAGGCAAAATTTGACATAAGGATGATAAATACTTTAGGTTTGACAGGTAGCATGACCTCTGTTGTAACTTCTCAACCCAGCTGTGGATGATATGTAACCAGTGGGCATGGCTGTGTGCCAATAAAACTTTATTTACAAAAACATACAGCTAATTTAGGTAAATAGCTGAAGGTGATGTGCCTTATCAATTAAGAAATATACAATCGGTTTTGAATTGTTGCTTAAAGCTGGGACTCAAACTGCAAACTTCTGGTATTATACAACCTTCCTACTCTATCATCAAAGATCTGGAGTCTTCCGAGACCTTCACTGTAAGTGTCAAGGTGATTTTAAAGACAGTCAAGCATCTGTCTTATTAAGTGGGGCCAAAACTAAAAGCAGTGGACAGCTTCGCCCTACTGGACACATTCATGCATAGCTAGCTTGAGAACAGATCACTCTGTGACACTCAGTTAAACAGGATTCTCGATTTTTGGAGACTAAAGATCAAGGAGAATCTTACCAGTTGAATCAATAGCCCTCAGGAATATTTCAACCATGTGTCTATCTCATTTTTTCCTTTAGGGTTGAAAAGAAGATTCATTGTGTGAATGATAATAAGGACCTATGTTATATAGAACAGAGAACTCTGCTCAGTGCTCGGTAATGGCCTATATGGGGAAAGAATCTAGATAAGGGTGGATATGTGTATGTCAACAACTGATTCCCAAGTGGTTCAGTGGTAAAGAATCCACCTGCCAAGCGGGAGATGCAGGTTCGATCCCTGGGTCGGGAAGATCCTTGGAGAAGGAAATGGCTACCCACTCCAGTATTCTTGCCTGGGAAATCCCACTGGACAGGGGAGCCTGGAGGGCTACAGTCCATGGGGTCACAAAGAGAAATTACTGAGCAACTAAAAAACAAACAACATAACTGATTCACTTTGCTGTACAACAGAAACTAACACAGCACTCTAAATCAACTATACTCCAACTAAAAAAAAGCTTAGGGGAGTCTTCGTGGCTCAGAGGTAAAAGAATCTGCCCGAAATGCAGGAGATACAGGTTTGATTTCTGGGTGGGGAAGATCCCCTGGAGGTGGAAATGACAACCCACTCCAATATTCTTGCCTGGGAAATTGCATGGACAAAGGAGCCCAGAGAGCTACAGACCATGGGGGTCCAAAGAGTCAGACATTACTTAGTGACTACAGCAACAAGAGCCAATAAAAATCAATTTTTAAAAATAAAAGAATGTTCAGAGCATAGAATTCTTGCATTGGGAGAGATCTTACCCCTGGGTCTGTGGACAGGGTTTTCGCTACCACAAATGGTACTGTTCTTAGGGAAGCATTCACCCAACTTTTCTCCTCTCTGAATAATTTCTCTCCACACTCCCATCTTCAATGAGGTTCCCTCTGGTCAGGTCTCTGGTACTCATTACATAATGCAAAAGCAGCAACATCTATGCCACAAACCTTACTGACCCTGAGCAAGGCCAGCTTTGGGTGGGTTGTGATTGGGTTGACAAGGATGTCACCTTAAGGGAACATACACTCTATACCCTTAGGAAAGGGGGAAAAGACAAGTTACTTTCTCCTCTCCCCCTTCCAAGGTCAATCTTGAATCCATCTTCAAACTCTTTGCCATTCAGACATGGTCCCAGTAGGCAGAGCAAGCTGTGTGGGGAATCTTGCTTCCTCTTCCTGACAGGTGTGATTGTTCCTGCTAATTTAGGGGCTCTTTCTGCTCCTGGTAATTGCCACTGTATACTAATGTGCTAGGAATCAGCTGCCATCCGAATAATGAAAAATTATACCCAGAATAATGGATGGCGACAGATGGATTACCAAGTGCTGCATCAATCAATACGGCTTTTATGGATATATTTGTGGTGGTTTGTAATAAGATCAGGTCCTGAAGATTGATGGGGAAATTGGTAATCCATCTCTGGGTCTGGATGAGTTTCTTATTAAATGCAGCTGAATCAACTGTCCATGGCAGGAACCAGCCCTTCCAGGACCTCCCTTTCAGATATGAATGGGCAGTGGGACTCACCTGTGGGTCCCTGAGGCAGGAACAAGGGCCCCATAATTGAGGAAAAGGATAGCATTTCTGGGTTTACACTGGCTCATTTCCAAAGCAGGGCTCTCAGGCACCCACATTATGGGAACCAAGACTCAGTGACAAATGGATGCAAGGATGTCTGTCTCCAGGGGTTGGACAGGTGACTGTGGTACCCAGTTCCACCACAAAGAGACCATTCCTTTTCCACAAGCACCACAAAGCACTGACTACACAGGACATCTTTGACAAATGGTTTCTGGCAACACGGCAGAAATTATAGCATCCACGGGAAGACAGGTGAGAGGCCAGCCTCACTTTCTTGAGGAACAATAACCACAAGGTTGAGGCTGTTTCTGAGGCAGTAGGCCGCCTGGAGGGGAGCAGGCTGTTGAGAGAAAGTGCACCTTCTAAAACTGGGGCGTTCACAGAAAAAGCTACCTGCTTTGCAGTGGAGACACAAAGGCACATCATTTTCTAACTGACCCGGAAAAGCCTTCCAAGGAGTGAGTGATAAGAGAGGTTTAGAGACAAGACTGTTGAGATGACGTGTCCACCCATCCAAAGTCCCTCCAGCCTGGGACAGGATGTCAGCAGAGAGCACAGAGGCTCACCCAGGAAACGGCTGTGCCGACACCTCAAGGAATCACCCCAAAGGACCTCAGAGCCTGACTGCAGCAGTGGTCCTGGGCCAGGAATATCAGGCTGAGTAAGGAGATGCAGGGGACATGTGTGGTCCCACTAGCATGTAGAGGGTGGATATCAAAGATGTAGGCAGAGACGCAGATGTAGAAAATGGACATATGGACACCAGAGGGGGAGGGGGTGGGCCAAATTGGGAGAGTAGCACTGATGTATATACACTGTGAAGGTATACTCAGTTGCTTCAATCATGTCCAACTCTTTGCAACGCTATGGACTGGAGCCCGCCAGGCTCCTCTGTCCATGGGATTTCCCAGGCAAGAATATTGGAGTAAGCTGCCATTTCTTCCTCCAGGGAATCTTCCTGATTCAGGGATCAAATCGGTGTCTCCCACAGCTCCTGCAATGCGGTGGATTCTTTACCACTGAGCTCTTGGAGAAGCCCATATATATACTACCATGTGTAAAACAGATGGCTAGTAGCAAGCTGCTGTGTAGCACAGGGAGCTCAGCTCAGTGCTCTGTGACGACCTAGAGAGGTAGGGTGTGGGGGGGTGGGGTGGAGGCTCAGGAAGGAGAGGATATATGTATACATATAACTGATTCACTTCATTATACAGCAGAAAGCAACACAACATTGTAATGACAATTATCCTCCAATAAAAACAACAATCACAACAAACTCAGAAGCCAGCAGACATCCAGTAATGCACAGGATAGCCTCATGAGAAAGAAAGACCTGGACCCAAATGTCAACTGCGCTGAGGCTGTCTGCAAGGAGAAATGGGTAAACAAGACACGGGTGTCCACCTCTCAAATCCCCAGCAGACCATCTGAACTGACTCCCGGGGACACCATCACTGAGGCAGCATGCAGCTAGCAGGTAAGAAACGTCCCAAGATGACACCCTCTGGGGTTGCACCATGAGGAATACGGTCCTTCCCCATTAAGTCTCTTCTCCCCCTAGTCTTGTCCCCATGCAGAGCAGAGGTAGGACTGGGAGCGAGGGTGCAGGACTGATGTGGGGCTGCAGAGCCAATCCACCCGGTGACGGTGCTGGTGGCAATATCACCCATGTTTCTCAGAGAATGAGTCCCCATGCAGCTCAGCACCCGCTCCCCTGCAGAAGTGGACACAAAGATGCTCCCCATTTCCATGGGGAGAGAGCACAGAGCAACCTGGGAGGTCCCCAAGGCCACTCTCAGATTCAATAACTCCCTATAAGGACTCACAGCATTGAGCAAAGCTATTAAACTCCAGTTACGGTTTATGACAGCTCAATGCTACTGATTAAAATCAGCAATAGGAAGAGTGTGGGAGAGACCAGTGGCCTCCAACCATTCTGCCAATGGAGGTGTGGACAGCATGATGCTTCCCAGTGACCACGGTGACAATATACACAGGGTACACTCAGCCACTGAAGCTCCTCCAAGCCTGAGTGTCCAGTCCTGTTGGGGCTTGATCATGTCTACAAAGCTGACTTCCCATGAGGCTGGCTGTGGTCTCCAGCCCATCCAGAGATCAAGCTGACATAGTAGCCTACAGTCCCAGCCTAAATCACCTTGTCAAGACCCCAGGTAAACAAAGACTCATATCAGGCAGCACACTCCTGGAGCTGAGGGGTGATCTCCCAGGAGGTGGGACCAAGAGCTTTTCTTCAACCAGGCTTAACCCTTTTTGTACATATAGCAGAGACTCAGCAAACACGGGACTCAGACCCAAGCAGGCTTGTTCGCAGCCTGCACTGTTAGCTGGGGCCCTGCACAGCCCGCTGGAGAATGGCAGTCCTCTCTCTGCATTGGAGGTCAGTGGCTGTGGAGACAGTCCTGGGATGACATCCACTCTGCAGTCCAGAGTCTTCAAAAGGGACTTGACCTTGAATGACATCCCCTGACACTGGGCTCAACTAAAGCTGTCCCATCCACACTGTCCATATCTGGGAGCAAGTTTCTCAGTTGAGAACTTCCTTCATTTTTGGACTGGAACTAGAGAACCCAGTGCTGCAGATGGGGAGACAGAGGGAGCCTGGAACCTAACACGGTCACGCGGATGTCAGATCCAGACCCCAGAGAACACATCCAGCCACCTTCACTCTTCTCAGCACTGTCTCCTCAGCCAGGTCTCAGCTCAGTCCCTTCTCAGCCCAAGGGCCAGCTCTGCCCATTCAGACCTGGGATCCACGCAACAGCAGGGTGTGGGGCACAGCAAGCTTCAGGAGACCCCACTCACGGGCAGCAGCATTTGCGCCAGGTTATGGGGTTGGCTTGTGCCCCTCAAGGGCAGATGTTGGAGTCCTGTCTCCCCCACCTCCCTAGAATATGGCCTGTTTGCAAATAGGGTCCTTGGAGATGCAATTAGTTAGTGACTTCATTCACACTGGAGTCAGGTGGCCCCTACTCCCATATGACTAGTGCCTCTGTAAACAGGGGGCATGTGGACACACACAGGGGGCAGGCTGCAGCGATGCTGCCAAGGGCCAAGGATCTGCTCAGGGCCAGGAGGGAGCCTGGAAGGGAGCCCGTAACGGATGCTACCGTAGTTCCAAGAGAGCTGGTGATGGATGCTTCTGTGGTGCCTTCAGAGGCAGCAGAGCCACACAGACACTGGCCTGCAGAGTACTGAGAGGATAGAATCTGCTGTGAGCCTTCCCCTCCCCCCAGCCTGTGGGTCTGTGTCATGGGGACCCCAGGATTCGACTGCACCTTCTGACCTTTGTGACACTCAGGCAAACTAGGGAGGGAGGTGTCAGTAGGGTCAAGAAACCCAGAGCCCTCATCCTATGATCCGCTTCACAGATGACTTCAAAGCCATGGTCTCAGTTTCTTTTTTGCCTCCCCTGCTCCATGCCCTTTAGTCAGTCCCGACAGGGCCATCACAAAGGGAGGGGACCATGCACCCAAAGCCGTGACCGTTTTTTTTTTTTTTAATGTTTCTACTTTATTTATTTTTAAAGATCTATTTTTATTTATTTTGTTTACTTTTCATGCCACATGACACACTGGATCTTAAGTTTCCTGACAAGGACTTGAACCCATGCCTCCCCCCCCACCGCCCTGACTGAGAGTGCAAGGTCTTAACCACTGGACCACTGGGGAAGTTCCCAAGCCCCCATCTTAATCACACACTTCACCAGTCCCATGATAGCAAACAGGGGACAGGTGATGTGGTCTCTCTGTATTGGGCTGAATAGTGTCCCTCTAGAACTCATGCCCCCCAGAATATGACCTTATTTGGAAATCAGGTCTTTACAGATTTAATGAATTATGTAAGAATCTGGAGATGATGTTACTCTAGATTCAGGGTGGGCCCTCAACGCAGTGGCTGATGTCCTTACAAGACACACAAGAGAAGAGGACACAGAACAAGGGAGAAACACATGTGAAGACAGGGGCAAGGGAAGGAGGGATGTGGCCAAGGAGTGGTGGCCAAGGAGCTGGAGCAGATGAGGAGCACCTCCCCAGAGCTCTGGTGGGAGCAGGGCCCTTCAGACACTGGATCCTAACCTCCAGGCTGTGGAGAACACCTTCCTGTTACTTTATGCCCCAGCCTGTGCCCCAGGACACAGATACACTGGTTTTGCCTCAGTTTCCTCATTTACAAAAAGATGCAGGAGGAAATGGTGTTTCCCCAGTGGCTCAGCAGTAAAGAAGCAACCTGCAAAGCAGGAGCTGCAGGAGACGCAGGTTGGATCCCTGGGTCAGAAAGATCCCCTGGAGGAAGGCATGGCAACCCATTCCAGTACTCTTGTCTGGAGAATCCCGTGAACAGAAGAGCCTGGCGGGCTACAGTCCATGAAGTTGCAAAAGAGCTGGACATGACTGAGCAAGTGATCATAGAAGAAAGATTTATTCGGGGGATGTAGGCAGTCTTTACACTTCTCTGCTGGCTCAGACAGAAAAGAATTTGCCTTTAATGTGGATGACCAGGGTTTGATCCCTGGGTTGGAAGATCCCCTGGAGGAGGACACAGCAACCCACTCCAGTATTCTTGCCTGGAGAATCCCCATGGACAGAAGAGCCTGGTAGACTACAGTCCATGGATTCGCAAAGACTTGGACACAACTATGAGACTAAGCACCCACACAGTACCCAGGCAGTCTTTAGCTGCTGTCTCCTTAAGGGCAGGTGTCTTTCCTGGCAACAGTGAGGCTGATTCTCCTTCCACCCTGGAAACGAATTCCTTCCAGAGAGGGACTCAGCTGGCCTGCTGAGCGGCTGAGATCTTGTGCCCTTGCTCCTGGGGTCCCGGATACCACACCAGCACAACAAAGCCTCAGGGCAGAGGTCAGAAAACTGGGGCACATCTGGCCCACTGCCTGACACTGTAAATAAACTTTCATTGGCACAAGGCTACGTCCATTCATTTACATATTGTCTAGGGCTGCCTTTACGCTACAATGGTGGAGTTGAGCAGTGTGGCTGAAATCCTAAAATACTTTCTATGTGCCCCCAGGGGACAGCTGAAATCCCAGAGTGGGCACCATGGTGCATGTGGCATGACTGGGGTGAGGAGCAGTGAACAGTTGCTTTCCCCAGCAGTTGGGGAAAGCAAGGGGTGACCCTGCATACCTTTTTCTCACGTGTCTCTCCTGCTGCATGACCACACGGGTTGGAGGGTTGAGCCATAATGTCGCAACTTTCAGAGGGTTTTGAACTGGATTCAACGGCTATGTACGTGGGTTGCCCACGGAAGCCAGGGCCTATCCACCTGGCTGCTCGACCAAATTTTGATTCAGTGGGTAGAAGTGACCAGGATGTTGTCACTGCTGGCCCAGGAAATGTGCCCCCAGCCTGGGGCCCTGGCCAGCCAGACACAGAGGTCAGATTTACTCATTGACGGGCAGGATCATTTCCCACAGAAAGGCCAGTCCCTAGGGAGATACAAACTGTGGGAAATTCTTAAAGAGATGGGAATACCATATCATCTTACTTGCCTCCTGAGAAATCTGTAGGCAGGTCAAGAAGCAACAGATAAGACATAGAAAAATGGACTGGTTCAAAATTGGGAAAAGTGTACATCAAGGCTGTATATTGTCACTCTGCTTATTTAACTTCTATGCAGAGTACATCAAGCAAAATGCCAGGCTGGATGAAGCAAAAGCTGGAATAAAGACTGCTGGGAGAAATATCAATAACCTCAGATATGTAGATGATGCCACTTTAATGGCAGAAAGAGAAGAGAAACTAAAAAACCTTTTGATGAGGGTGAAAGAGGAGAGTGAAAAGCCTGCTTAAAACTCAAACATTCAAAAAACTAAGATCATGGCATCTGGTCCCATCACTTCATGACAAATAGGGAAAATGTGGAAATAGTGACAGAATTTATTTTCTTGGGATCCCAAATCACTACAGACAGTGACTGCAGCCAAGAAATTAAAAGATGCTTGCTCCTTGGAAGAAAAGCTATGACAAACCTCGATAGCATATTAAAAAGCAGAGACATCATTTTGCTGACAAAGGTGGGTATAGTCAAAGCTATGGTTTTTCCAGGAGTCACATATGAATATGAGAATTGGACCATATAGGACTGAGTGATGAAAAACTGATGTTTTTGAACTGTTATGTTGGAGAAGACTCTTGAGAGACCTTTGGATTGCAAGGGAGATCAAACCAGTCAATCCTAAAGGAAATCAACCCTGAATAATTCATTGGAAGGGCTGATGCTAAAGCTGATGCTCCAATATTTAGCCATCTGATGTGAAGAGCCAGCTCATTGGAAAGGCCCCTAGTGCTGAGAAAGATTGAGGGCAGGAGGAGAAGGGGGCAACAGAGGTTGGAAGGTTGGATGGCATCACTGATCCAATGGACATTAGTTTGAGCAAACTCCAGGAGGACAGGAAGGCAGGTGTTCTGCAGTCCATGGAGTTGCAAAGAGTCGGATATGACTTAGCAATTGAACAACAACACAGGGAGAGGCAAAACACACAGCTGGGGTGGAGTCCGAAACTTCCAGGCAGTGTGCACACTGGGGCTTCTCAGGTGTGTCACTGTCCCCCTGTCCCATGCTGTTCCCTAATCCCCTCCAGAACCTGTGGACTCACAACACATACACATGCACATGCACAAGCACACAACGCATTCTGTGGATACACGCACACACAGGCACACACGCACGCATGCTGAATTTACTGCTCGTCTCATTGAGGAAAAGAAGCAGCTGACATTCAGCTTTGAGCTCAGTAGCCAACATGGAAATGACCCATTTCCTTCATTGAACTCCCAACCGCATTAGAATATTCCAACAAAGGATGGCAGGCTGGGATGGGGTGTAGGCGGGCAGCCAGCATTGCCTGATGCTAAGGAGGGGTGAGGGGCCGGGAAGGGACACACGAGGCGCCCATCAGCCAGCACGGCTGAGAGCGCAATGCGCAGCAGGAGCTCTGGGTCCCACGTGTCAGCTGCAAAGTCTGTGACCGGATTACTCACCAGCTGAACCAGCACCCACCATCAGGATGGGGGTCTATATTTAGCCCATAAAACAGTGAATGGCTCAAACCTCCAGGCAAACAGTGAGGCCTGCCTGCCCCTCCTCTCAGAACCATCCTCACAGGGTCACCTGCACATTCCTGTTCTGTAGAGCATGTGCCTGGAACTCCCAGGGGTCCAGACCAGGAGGTGGACACAGTAGGTGTGCAGAGGACAGCAGTTCCCATCCCAGTAGGTGATCATGACCGGGCAGAGGCTCAGGCCACCTTCCTGGCACAGGACAAGGGTGGGCGTGGCCCAGAGCAGACTCAGGGTGTAGCACATTCCCAGTAACAGAAGGATGTGAGAGTTGGACCATAAAGAAAGCTCAGTGCCAAACAACTGATGTTTTCCAATTGTGGTGCTAGAGAAGACTCTTGAGAGTCCATTGGACAGCAAAGAAATCAAACCAGTCAATCCTAAAGGAAGTCAAACCTAAATATTGGATGGACTGATGCTGAGGTTCCAATACTTTGGCCACCTGAATCGAAGAGCCAACTCATTGGAAAAGATCCTGATGCTGGGAAAGATTGAGGGCAGGAAGAGAAGGGGACGACAAAGGATGGCATGGTTGGATGGCATCACTGACCAAATGGACATGTCAGTTAGTCAGTTCAGTCGTTCAGTCATGTCCGACTCTTTGAGATCCCATGAACCGCAGCACCCCAGGCCTCCCTGTCCATCACCAACTCCCAAAGTCCAACCAAATCCATGTCCATTGTGTTGGTGATGCCATCCAACCATCTCATCCTCTGTCGTCCCCTTCTCCTCCTGCCCTCAATCTTTCCCAGCATCAGGGTCTTTTCAAATGAGTCAGCTCTCTGCATCAGGTGGCCAAAGTATTAGAGTTTCAGCTTCAACATCAGTCCCTCCAATGAACACCCAGGACTGATCTCCTTTAGGATGGACTGGTTGGATCTCCTTGTAGTCCAAGGGACTCTCAAGAGTCTTCCCCAACACCACAGTTCAAAAGCATCAATTTTTCGGCACTCAGCTTTCTTTATAGTCACATCCATACACGACCACTGGAAAAACCATAGCCTTGACTAGACGGACCTTTGTTGGCAAAGTAATGCCTCTGTTTTTTAATGTGCTGTCTAGGTTGGTAATAACTTTCCTTCTAAGGAGCAAGCATCTTTTAATTTCATGGCTGCAATCACCATCTGCAGTGATTTTAGAGCTCAGAAAATTAAAGTCAGCCACTGTTTCCACTGTTTCCCCATCTATTTGTCATGAAGTGATTGGACTGGATGCCATGATCTTAGTTTTCTGAATGGTGAACTTTAAGCCAACCTTTTACTCTCCTCTTTCACTTTCATCAAGAGGCTCTTTAGTTCTTCTTCACTTTCTGCCATAAGGGTGAAGTCATCTGCATATCTGAGGTTATAGATATTTCTCCAAGCAATCTTGACTCCAGCTTGTGGTTCCTCCAGCCCAGTGTTTCTCATGATGTACTCTGTATGTGAGTTAAATAAGCATGACATGGACATGAGTTTGACCAAACTCAGGGAGACGGTGAAGGGAAGCCCGGCGTGTTGCAGTCCATGGGGTTGCTAAAGGTTGGACACAACTTAGCAATCGAACAACAACAATAGACTGAAAGACCAGTGCTGCATCCATTTCAGAAAGCCCCAGGGAGTGGGGAACGGTGGAGGATGGATAAACTAGGAGCCTATGATTAACATATACAAAGTACTATAGGTAAAATAGATAAACAGCAAGGACCTACAGCAGAGCATGGAGAACTGCACTCAGTATCTCATAATAAGCTATAAGGGAGAAGAATCTGAAAAAGAATATATATGCATATATGTATAACTGAATCACTCTGCTGTACACCTGAAACTAACATGTTGCCAACTAACTATACTCCAATAGAAGCAAGCAAGTCCACGTTCCTATGCAAGTCCAGTCCCAGAGGCCTCAGTTCCACTGATCTTTTGAGACTCTTCAAATTCCCTGTGCCCTTGACACCTCTCCAAATCAGATAGACAGGAGCCCAGACTGTAGGGCATTTACCTTCCTGTTGCATGTGCCCGCGTCCTCTTCCACTTTTAGTGACATTTCAGCATGGTGACCATGACCTGAGACAGACATGGCTGTCCAGTGTCTCCATCAGAGAGGAGCAGACCTGATCGTCAAGGCAGAGACCAGGTGGAGGGCAACGTGAGCAGGTCTCAGATGCCGGTCAAGCACTGGAGGGGCTTCAGCATCCTAGCCAGAATACCCCTTGCTGGTCAGTGTGTCACAGATAAAGACAATCATGGGATGGCGACAGATGTAATAATGTTAATAACCCCGCAAGACCCTGAGGCCAGGAAAGATTGAATATAGAAGTGGGTGACAGAGGATGAGATGGTTGAATCGCATCACCAACTCAGTGGACATGAGTTTGAACAAACTCCAGCAGAAAATTGTTCTTCCCTTCACCTGGCACCCCATGCAAAGCAGGTGCAGCACTGCTCCTGGCTTGGGGTCTCAGGAGGAAGAAAGAGCTTGTCTGAGATGCAGTTCTCAGAACATGATTTCAGATGGGAGCTGCCCGCTGACTGCTGCGTCTTTGGGAGTCACTTGTGAGAATGCCTTCTGCACTCAAGATGTCTTGAGGTGGCGTGGGGTGGGGGGCATGCTCTCATCCCACAGAGGCATGTAAAGTGCTCTTTGATGAATGAGGCAGGGTGGGGACATGATTGTGCTTTGCCGGCAGGACCTCAAATGGCTACAATATCATTTCCCTGGTTCCTGTGCAGACTTGAGAGCCCCCAGCAAGACCAGACGAAGATGGATACCTCCTTTACGGAAGGGCCCTGCTCCTGTCAGCAGCTATTTATTGAGGACCTACTGTGTGTAGGCACCAGGCTGGACACTAAAGCTTCAGTTGGGGACCTAGGGGGCAGGTGCCATCAAAAACGCTCAAATATAACTGCATTGTCTCTGTGACAAAGGCTCCAATGACAAGAGGTGCTGAGAAGGCCTGTCATGAGCCAATCTAGGAAGGCAGGGAAAGGGTCCCTGAGACCCTCAGACTAGCCCCCTGGTGTAATGTCTCCATGGTGACCCCAAGTGTTCCCCCTCTCTCCCTCCCTCCATCCGTGGCACTTGGAGTGCTCCTGCCATCCCTACCCCCAATACGGTGACCGGCCCTGGCTCTCATCTCTGGGCTGGGCCAGTGAGGCAGCAGAGGCTGGACATGGGCTTGTGTGTGAGGTTGGCTCTATTGCATGTTGCTGTTGCTGTGGAAACATACCCAGGCTACTACTGGGGGATGGGAGGCAGGTGGAGCAGAACTGATGGCCTCAATCAATGGGATGGAAGCCAACCCAGATCAGCATGCAAAGCGGCCCCAGCCATGTGAGCAAACCCCAGGAATTCACTCATATGGTTGCATTCCCTGAGGTTTGGTGCTGTTTATTATGTGGCACAGAAAGGGCCATAGCTAACCAGTACACTTGGTGAAGAGAGCAGGGGATGATGGTTCTCCCAGGAAAGAGGAGGAACTGCAAGGGTGAAGGTCGGTGTGGGACTCCCTGGAAGGCCTTGTGGCAGGAGGGCTCCACAGACACAGTGATGCAGGGAGATTAGGGCTCCTAAGAGGCATGGTGGCTTCTGGTCCAGAGCTGAGGGTACCAGTCATCCAGGATGCACATCTAGCGCTCCCCAACTCACTCACTGAGATCACGTCCCCAATAACAACTCACACATGACCCTCAGGCTCTCCCTTCAAGAATGCCAGGCTCTGATGCACGGAATAAAGGGTGGGGACATGGGACAGACAGGGTTTGATTTACTTGGTGGAGAGAGGAGGGTTGGGGAGGGGGCTGTGGGCAGCTCACCTGGAGGGACCACGCTGCCTTCTCCAAAGACCCTTCTCAGCATTCCAATAAAACAAGAGCTCTGCCCATGCACCCTAGACTCCTCCTAGAGATTCGTGATGCATGGGTCTGAGAATCCTCCAGAAAAGAAGCCTGTTTCAGGAAGTTGGTTTAACCCAGCATTCCCCAGACGCTCTGGCATCTGCTCTCTCCTCCCCCAGAACAGACGCGCCTGAACCTCGGGGAAGACTGAGCGTCCATGGAGGGAACTCAACAGCATGTGGGATCGGGAGAGGAGCATGACCCCCGCCTCCCCCGCCCCCTCCACCCCGGT
>SJYV01013771.1:45611-60898 GCA_006410875.1 Neotragus pygmaeus
ACCACAGTTCAAAAGCATCAGTTCTTCGGTGCTCAGCTTTCTTCACAGTCCAACTCTCACATCCATACATGACCACAGGAAAAACCATAGCCTTGACTAGACGAACCTTTGTTGGCAAACTCAATATGCCAGCAAATTTGGAAAGCAACTATAAGCCAATAAAAATTAATTTAAAAACAAACAAACAAAAAATTAAAAACCTACAAAAAATAAAGAGGGGGATTCAGTGAAAACAGTTGATACTAAACATGACTAAACATGACTGTCATCCTAAGGCATAAACCTATTTTCAGCCATGGTGTGAAGTCAGTTTACAGCAGACGGAGTAGTCACCATGGGACAGTTTGGGTCCTTCTGCAGGGGACGGTGACGAGTGACCTGCCATGTGTGGGATAGCGGCCAGAGCCAGGAGCTGCCAGGCCGTTACACACAGTAGTACTTATATCAGTGATCTTACAGAGCAGGTACAGAGGGTTGAACAGCCCTGCTCAAAGATGTCACTTTGCTTGGAAACAGTCTTTGCAGATGTAGTTAGTTAAGAATCTCCGTTATCCTGGACTTAGGGGTAGCCCTAAATCCAATGCCAGGTATCCTTAAAGAAAATAGAGGGAGATACGGGACAAACACGCGGGGCTGGGGCGGGGGGATGCCATGGGAAAACAGAAGCATTCTGAGAGTGGAGAGAGACAGCCACAAGCCAGGGAATTCCTGGAGGTCCCGGCAGCTGAGAGAGGCAGGAAGGACCCTCCCTGGAACCTCCGGAGAGAGCACATCCCCACCCACATCCTGATGCAGGACTTCTGACCTCCAGAGCTGTAGGGAAAAGTGAAAGTGAAAGTCACTCACTCATGTCCAACTCTTTGCGACCCCATGGACTATACAGTCCATGGAATTCTCCAGACCAGAATACTGGAGTGGGTAGCTGTTCCCTTCTCCAAGGGATCTTTCCAACCTAGGGATTGAACCTAGGTCTCCCGAACTGCAGGCTGATTCTTTAACAGCTGTGGGATGGTACACTGCTATCATGTTAAAACCCCCGCTGGGCTGGTGGTGACTTGTCCCAGCAGAACCGCTGTCCTTGGTGGTGACTTATCACAACAGCTGTCCTCACTCTATAAGGAGGGAAGAGAGCTGATCCCGGCTGCCAGGTGCCTAGTACGTGGCAGAGCCCATGTTCAGGTTCAGCTCAGCCCGATTCCAAAACCCATGCTCTCTCCACTCGTCCTTAAATTCCAGCCGAACACCCACCAGGTCACTTGACCAGCAAATAGAGGCACCTGGGACCAGGACTTTCTGTAAGAGAATGAGTTTCCTAGACTCCACCTGAGATGCCCCAATGACGCACCTTTTGCTGGAGCCAAAAGCGGAAGGGACGATCATACTTTGCACTTTTCTGAGGCTGCCTTTCATCTCCCCCCGCTGCGCTCCACCCCAGGCTCTGAGACATGCATAATTCATTCCTGGACACCAATCAATTGCGAGGTCCACGGCTGACTGGCAGCGGGAGAGTCCTAGCAGAAGGAGAGGGACCCCCAGAGGGGTGAACCCTCACACCCCTTTCTGAGGGCTGTACTTCATTACTTTCTAATCAAAGCATCCAGATCTGTACCTGCTGTCAAGGTTTGAAGGCGGGGGCGGCAATACCCCCAAAACCTCAGAAAGCAGAGAGAAAAGAGAGAAGTGGGAACATCTACTGCAGGCTGGGAAGAAGGAGCAGCAATCATCCCCGAGCCCCTTCCGCACCCGAGCACTGAACCGAGGCCCCGGAGCAATTAATTTAGGAAATTGTCATCCTAGGCTCTCCAGTCGACTCTAGACCTTGGAGGGGCTCCGACGACCATTTGTTATCATTACACATTGTTATTTAGTCTGATTGCCTGTGATTATTCTGATTATTTCAATTCCATCGGCAGAGGAGGCAGGCAGCTGCAAGTTCCACTGGGATTGGCGCCTTCGTTTCTTCCTTCCTTCCAAGGAGACTTTGAAGGGCTCTTTCCTGGTGTGGTGGCGTCAGCTCGAGGTGGGGGGATGGGGTCTGGGTCCCCAGACCAAACACCTGGGACCTAGGCCCCCCTCCCTTGAAGTCCGCATGACCCACCTGCTCTATCTCCTTTTCTTTCTTGCCCCTTCAAGGTGGCATCCTCACCCTCTGGCACACAGATGCACTTGGTCTGAGGCTGGCATCTGTGTGGGTATGGTGTATGTGCACACATGTGCCTGCATCTGCCTTGAGATCCACCCCTTCCCTGAGCAGTTCGGGCAGGCCCTCATCCTTCTCGTCAGGCCCTCAGCATCACCCTCTCTGATAGAGTTCAATAATTGCTCTGTTGATTGATTCATTGACCTTGGGCAAACCACTTAAATCCTCAGCCAACTCATCTGCCAGAGGAGAAAACATGTGAGATGTCCTTTAAAACTCATGAAGCATTATACAGACGTAAGGATTATCTCTGGAGCTGGGAACAGGAGCAATGGCTAGGTTCAGTGTTTGGGAGACAAGACCCCTTCTGGGTCTAAACTAGCACGCACGTGACTGCCCTGGGCACAGTGACTCAGGCCCTCAAAGGGCCCATTTGGTCCATGCACCCCACTGTCCTGCAGAGGGTCACAGTGGCATTGACAGGAAGCTGTGAGTCTCTGCTATCCTCTCTCCCACACTGTTCATACAGATCCCAAGGAAAGACAGCGATCACTTCACCTCCCATCCAGAGCTGCAGTCCAGCCTCCAGAGCACCTGGGGGACCGTCCAGCATGCCGCAGCCCCGCCTTCTACCATAATTATATCATCAAGACTGAATCAGCACACGAGCATTATCGAAGTCAGGAGGCCAATTATCCCCCAATCCATTTTGAGTAGTTAAGTCAGGAATTGTTCTTGGTGAGACCTCCTGTGGATGAGGTTGAGCCAACCTGACCTTCAATATGCAAATCCGCTCCAACTGCCCAAAGCACTTAAGGGTTCAGGTCAAAAACTAAAAGACAAACTCCTTGAGGAAGGCTGGGGGGAAAGAGTTGGAGGGAATGGTTCACATATTGTCCACATATACTGAGCTCCTTGCAAAGCCTCAGCATTTGCCTGATGACCTACTACTAATGAATGAATGAATGGGCGAATACACAGACACCTGAGAGTGTGAGTAATTGTGGAGAGCAGACAGATACTTGCAGTTTCCAGTTTGTTTTCCCTGTTTCTCCAGCCGTGCTGAGCCAGTAGAGCCTTTATTCTCTACAAACTCAGATGCTGTCTCCTGACCCCATCATGGCCCTCCTCCCCTAGTCCCTGCCTCCCCACTGCACACAAGCTCCTGGCTAAGCAGTGCTGGGTTTACAACCTTTGCTTGTTTAAGACCTCGGTCCCACATCCTTTTGCCCCAGAGCCTCTGATGACATTCTTATAACCTAACAACAAGGAGCCCAGATGACCCCATGGGTCCCACAACAGAGAACACATTTCATTTTTAACAAAAGCCTCTCACACCTGGCCCGGGGCAGCTGTCCGTGTGGATGGAGACTGCACTGCAGCCACCCTGGAACCACATTTCAGAACCCCCTCCCCCTCAGTCACATTCTGGAGGCAGCTATGGAACCGATACAGGGTCTCCAGGCACATGAGACCTGAAGGGCATCTCCCAGAATGTGCCAGCGCACCTGATCTACCTGTTCAGGTAACTGGAAACTAGAATACCGTTCAGAGGGACAGTCATCATTCCCACCACTGCCTCATGTTGTTTTTTGTTTTTTTTTTTTTTTTCCTACAAGGAAACAACTCATGTTAGGAATGGCCTCTGAATTTCAGGACTTTTAGGGGAAAAAAAAAGTGCAAGTATCGTCCCTGAGCTGTGCTTTAACTGACAACAGGTCACAATGCTCCCCTTATGCCTTATGCTGATTCCAACAACGGGAACACTTTTCTTGTCTGTGTCTGTGTGCACATATGCAGGGAGAAGCTTAGGGAGGGGTTGCAAAAGGTGAGAGGCTTTTATATTTAGCTATTTCACTTCTCATTTTGAAACAATTTCAGACTTAAGAGGAAAAGGGCAAGGACAGGACAGATGCCCACATGCCTGTAACCAAAGGCCTCACTGGGACTTGCCAGTGGTCCTGCCACAAGATCCAGTCCTGGACCACTTGTCCAATTTGGCTTTGACTCATCTCTAGTTTCCGTCCATCGGGAAAAATTTCCTAGACTTTCACAAGCTTAGCATTTTTTAAGAAAACAGAATAATTAGGCACTTTATAGCATGAAATTTTGATTTAACCAACATCTTCCCCAATTTGTGGATTCAAGGGGAAATCACAAAGTGAGGCTATGTGCTCTGTGACTCCTACTGGCATGAGCAGGTCACTGTGTCTCCTCCCTGGTAGGGCAGCAAGGACCACTGGTCTCAGATGGTGTCCACCAAGCATCTCTGCTGCAAAGTTACTCCCCTACCTTTGTGAAAATCAGCATTTTCTGGGAGATGACCTAAGATGTAAAGTCCTGTGGCTCTCCCATCATTCACCCACTCTTTTTATGGTCCATCAATGTTTCTTGTCTGAGTTAATCATCACTATGAATGTGCGAGTTGAGTGCATGCTAGTCCTCAGTCCTGTCCAATTCTTTGGGACACCCTGGACTGTAACCCACCAGGCTCCTCTGTCCATGGGATTCGCCCAGCACGAATACTGAAGTGGGTTGCCATTTCCTCCTCCAGGGGATCTTTCCAACCCAGGGATCAAACCCACGTCTCCTGCATCTCCTGCTTTGGCAGGCGGATTCTTTATCACTGAGCCACCTGTAAAGGTAGCAATTGTCTAATGCCGTTGTTCCTTCTGCCTTTATTAGCTGGCATCCTGCCATCAAGAAGAGGGGCCTTGGGATTTTCCTGATGGTACAGTGATTAGGACTCCTCATTTCCAATGGAGAAAGCATGAGCTCAGTCCCTGGTTGAGGAACTAGGATCCCACATGCAACACAGCCAATAAATAAACAAACAAATAAATAATTTAAGAAAATTAAAAAACAAAAGATAGGATCTCTTCATTTCTTTATCCACTCAGGTAGCCCTACTTTATTCATCTGGTTATGCCCTCCTCTCTTGTTTTGTAGGTGGAACTGTCTCAGGTTTGGTCAGCTGGAGTCCTTTCAAGCTGGCTTCTCCATCTCTGGGACACATCCCTTCAGTTCTGGGAATACATTCTTACCCCTAGGTACAAGGGGTTCCAGGTCTGGCTTGTTCCTTCCCTGCTCCAGCCCTGGAATCAGGCCTCTCTTCAAGGAGGCCTCATCCCTCAGCCGAGAATGCAGGCTAGGATCTTGCTGCTCCTGGGCCCCAGAGCTGGGGAGACGTCTTGATGATCACAGGGAAACCGTGAGTCTGCACCAATATCTCTGCAGGAGGTTAAACAGTCCCCACCATTCCTGTCTACCCAGAACCTCAGAATGGGACCTTATTTGGAGTAGAGTCTTTGAAGATGTGATTAAGTGGAGGTCACACTGGAACTAGGGGGGTGCCCTGCATCCAATGACTGGTATTGTTAGGGGAACCACTGACCAAAACCACCTACCCTGGCCAGGTACCATGGTAACCACTTGCATGAGTCAAAACAGGAGGTCCTGGTCAGAAATGCAAAACTAACAAGATACCAACTGGAACAATTAGAGAAAGGTCCAAAAGAGTGAAGGGGCATCCCAGGTGACTCGGTGGTAAAGATCCCACCTGCCAAGGAGACGCTGGTTTGATCCCTGGGTAGGGAAGATCACCTGGAGAAGGAAATGGCAACCCACTCCAGTATTCTTGTCCAGACAGAGGAGCCTGGTGGGCTACAGTCCATGGGGTCACAAAAGAGTTGGACATGACTTAACAACTAGGGATGCCAGTCCGTATGTCCTACCAACTTCCCAGAATCCTCCACACCAGAATCTACCAGCAAGTGATGCACATGCCATCAGGAGGATCCTGAGAGTGACTGGCCAGAGACAATCCAGAAGTGAACTCTATTACCGTAAAACCTGAGACTGGGAGCCACGAATAAAAACTGTTGCTTTGTCATCAGGTGTCTCCTCGGACAATTCATTTCCAAGTGCTAGATAAGAATCCACTCTTGGATCCCTGAAGGGGTCCTGCTTCCTGCAACAGTACCCTTCTAAGAAGAGAGACACACAACACACTCCAGGAAANATAAAAACTGTTGCTTTGTCATCAGGTGTCTCCTCGGACAATTCATTTCCAAGTGCTAGATAAGAATCCACTCTTGGATCCCTGAAGGGGTCCTGCTTCCTGCAACAGTACCCTTCTAAGAAGAGAGACACACAACACACTCCAGGAAATGCTGCCAAATGCAGAGGCAGAGATTATAGGAAAGCGGCCACAAGCCAAAGAACAGCCTGACCCCAGAGCCCGGAAGAGGCAAAGAAGGACCATCCCCTAGAACCTCCGGGGGGAGCTTGGCCACGCCCACACCTTGATTTCAGACTTCTAGCCTCCACAACTGGGAAAGAATGAATGTCTGCTGCTGTAAGTCCGCCTCCTACCCTCAGTTTGTGGCACTTTGTTGCAGGAGGCCCAGAAAACCAACACAACCGGCAAACACAACCCACCTGAACTCTGGTGGAAAAGCAGAAGCAAATATTTCTCTGACCAAATACACAACTCAGTCAGAGACAAGGGCCACTGCGACCCTCTGTGCCATCAGGAACAGAAGCCTCACATACAGAAGAACCTGCTGCCTCCTTCCCATCTTCAGATGGCTTCTTCTTTTAAAAATATGCTCAGAGGGTCATTTCTGTGCAGTGAGAGAACACGGAAAATACCAACAACTCGTGTGAAATACCAGCCAAGATGACTCAGTAGGAAAAAATAAAATGCAAATTGATCTCTGCCTCTCGGGAACTGATTTAAGAATCTGTTCAAAATCAAATTAACTTT
This sequence comes from Neotragus pygmaeus, assembly GCA_006410875.1. Taxonomy (NCBI): domain Eukaryota; kingdom Metazoa; phylum Chordata; class Mammalia; order Artiodactyla; family Bovidae; genus Neotragus; species Neotragus pygmaeus. Next base: position 52,520 of record SJYV01013771.1, read on the forward strand.
TTGACTTATTTCCCCAGAAAGCTCGGCAGGCAGCAATAAGACCTCAGGTGAACACTCTCGCCTGGGAAACACAAGAACACGGGGAGGGGGGGGATGGTCACCTGGCTTCCAGGGGATGTCACCCAGCTGTCGTGTCGAATCCCATGGAGAGAGGAGCCTGGTGGGCTACGGTCAATAGGGTCGCAAAGAGTCAGACACGACTGAAGCAACTTAGCATGCACGCATGCACAGAGCACCACAGGTACAATTACTCTCCATGTTCTACACGGAGGATGAAAAAAGAAAGCTTATCTGGGCTCAGCTCAGATGGGGTTTGGGGCTAGCTAGGGAGGGAGGGTCTCATTCTAGTCTTATTTTGCAGTACTTTGTGTAGACAAGCACAGCAGGGAAGGGAAGGAAGAGATCACTTCCTGCTGCAGGAGATTAGAGAGAGATTTGTGCTTGGGGAACATTTGCGGTCAGAGCCTCTAGAGTAGGATGCCTCCTGCAGGCAGAGGCCAGGCCTGGGAAGGAGGAGGGTCCCTGGAAGCCACGTGCATAGGTGACTGCAACCTTGAGCCCAGTTAGGGACCATGCTCTTTCTTCATAGGCAGTGGGGAGCCATTGATGATTTTTGAGCAAGGGAGTGGTAATGTCAGATCTGGCCATTGTGTGCAAGCTATTTTATGAACTGTATGGAATAAACCCTTTATAGTTCTTCCCATGTGCCAGGCATGTTCTGAGCCCTTTACAAGTATTGATTCCTTTTGCCCTCACAGCACTACGAAGCAGACATTTTTCATATCCCCATTTCACAGGTGAGAAAGGTGAGATGCTGAGCGCTCAGGCAATGACAGCAAGGATCTGGTGGAGCTGGTTTTTGGACTTGGGGAGACTTGGCCCTCTTCTCTTAAGCCTGGTCCCCTGGATTGGCCAGGGGTGGCCAGGATAGAGGATAGAGAATTAGGACCTTCAGGAGACAGCTGGGGCAGAGCCAGCTGCTGACCCAGAGACGCAGGGATGGGTGGCCCCCAACACATCATGCCTTCCCTTGAGTACCTCCCAGGTTATCTTCAGGCAGGGTGGGGGGATGGCGGACAGACTCCTCTAAGGCAGAGCCCCAACCCTGGGACCCTGTGTGCCTCACACCGTCCCTCCAGCTCCCAGAAGAGAGAGTCAGGATGGGAGACAGGCTGCCATCCAGTTTGAAGTGATCTGAGCCCAAATGGCTCTTCTCAGCTTCTCTGTCTAGCAGTGAGGACCCCTAAATCCCGCTGAAGGCCTGTGGGGAGGCCCCCACCTCTACTGACTAGCCGAGCCCCCGTCCATGTACCCAGCAAAAATGGATGGAGGCTCAGACAGCAGACATGGACCAGTCGGCCTGTGAGGGGGACACAGGAAAGTAGGGGAGGCACCCCCCGTGGGCTCTGGGAGCAGAGGAAGCCCCTGGATCTTGGAACCTGTGCAGAAGGAGGTGAGAAAGCTGCCCCACACTAGCCCTTCCCTGAGGCTGCCTCTCTTCTTCCTTCCAAGAATGCTCACAGAGAGCTCACGCATCATATGGGGGTATCAGCCCTGTGGGTCCCTCTGCCCGGAGGGACGGGGACTGAGATCACGTGCACTGGGGATGCCGTTGGTTTTGTCTGCCTGACGATGTGCAGCTGGTCCCTGGGCAGCTAGGGAAAAGGTCTGCATTTCCCAAAGCTGCTACGGGGTGTTGCAGTGTTGGGGTGTGGGGGCTTTCCTGCTTCTCTCGCACACCATCGCCCCCTCCCATTCTTCAGATGCTCTAAGCGTCTTCGCTGGGACCTCCCAGGGCCACACTTCTGGGAGAAGCAACAGAAGCTGGGCTGTAGCCACTGAGAACAGAGGCTCCCTGAGAATGGGTCTGAGTGGGCCAAGAGGAAGGGGCAGGCCAGGGCCCCAGGGTGGGAGGATTATTCAGGGGAAGGAGGTTTAGGCAAGGTTAGCCAAGGGACGGCGGACTCCACGTTATGTGTGCTCAGAGGCCCAGGGCACTGGGAACAGAAGACCTTTGGGGCCAGAGCAGCACTGGGGTCAAACTCAATGACAGTCACAGACTCCTTAATCTCTTCTAGTCTCCATTTCCTAGTCTGTACTATAGACTCCAAAGAGTTGCTGAGAAGATTGAAGTAGAAAAGGCCCAGGATAGTGCAGTGCCTTAGGCTTCCCTGGTGGCTCAGTGGTAAAGAATCCTCCTGCAATGCAGGAGAGCAGAGTTCAATCCCTGGGTTGGGAAGATTCCTTGGAGAATGAGACGGCAACTCATTCTAGTATTCTTGCCTGGGAAATCCCATCTGATTTTAGAGGAATCTGGTGGGTACACTCCATGGGGTTGCAAAGAGTCAGACACGACCTATCGACAACAAGGTGCATTGCATTACAATGCAATCCCTGAGTCCAGAATCCCGACACCAATCCTTGGAGGCTGTGTGACCTTGGGCAAGTCACTTGACCTCTCTATGCTTCTGGTTTTGCCACTGCTGAATAAGGATCAGAGGAGTGTCTGTCTCCTAAATCTGCTGTGAGTTCAACAAGATTAAGTTCAAGCCAAGCACTTGGCTCTTGGTGAGTACAAGGTACATATAAATTATTAATATTGAAGGCAGGAGTTGTACACTGGATACCCCTGCCATTTTCTGGGGTTCACATAATGTGTGGCTTTCTTCCAAGAAGGTGCAGCATCCCAGCTAGCACCTTCCGGTCTTCCGCCACGAACCGGTACCCGGGGTTCCGGAGATCTTCGAGTCCTTACGTGGATTTTCATTGTCATGGTTGAAAGGTCCTTTTGCAACTTGCTCTCGTTTTTTACCCTGGGCTGAACCCAGTCAATTCTTGGACGTGATGGGTTATAAATGCAGCTAATTGGCGCTTNTTATAAAGATGCAGGGAGCTCAAACCAGTGCTCTATGACAACCTAGAAGGGTGGGATGGGGTGGGAAGTGGATGGACATTCAAGAAGGAGGGGCCATAATGTATACCTATGGCTGATTCATGTTGATGTATGGCAGAAATAGCACAATACTGTAAAGCAATTATCCTCCAATTATAAATAAGCAAAAAACTTTTGAAAAGACACTAAAGTCCTATCCCCCAGTGCCTGGGAATGTAAATTTCCTTGGAAAAAAGGGTCCTTACAGATATGATTAAGTTAAAGTTCTCGAGATGAGATCATCCTGGATTATCTAAGTGGCCCTAAATCCAATGATAAGCTTTTCGAGTTGACTTGCATCCCCCACAAAAGCTCTGTTGGAGACGTAACCCCTAGGACCTCAGGCTGCTCCCTTGTTTGGAAATAGTCTTTGCAGAGGTCACTGAATTACAGAGAAGCCCAGTCCACATGCTCCAGCTGGACTACCTGAGTGCCCCAGTGAATGTATGACACCCAGGGGGACAGAGACCCTGTCCAGCATTCCTCCCACTCTGACCAACAAAAGGGAAATCTTGTCAGCACTGAGGTCAGGAACCAAGCCACTTACACATTCACTGGTGGTACTATTTACAAGCAGGAAGCCGAGACGGCTGAGTGTATTAATTAATGGTCCATCTCTAGCTGTTGATGTGTAATTTATATCAATGATTTTTTTTTTCCCCAGGGATATGGGAGAACAATGGTCTCTGAGCTGGGCAGGGGGAGGAGAGAGTGGGAGCAGTGGCCCTGGGGCTCCACAGGCCCCACAACCATCAGGGGTTGATGGGAGACTGGCGGAGGTCTGCAGCCAGGACAGAGGTGACAGGTCCAGCGGGGCTGGTTCTGGTGACAGAGAGCCCGCAGGAGGGTGGGCTAGGGGAAGTGGGGGTCCCAGGCCCAAGGTGGAGTGGGAAACTCCGTGAAGAGACGTGGCCAAGACTGACGTTTGCAGGAAAGTTGCCTCTGTGGGCAGGATGTGCGCTCAGTCGCTCCCCACATGTCCCACTCTTTGCGACCCTGTAGACTGTGGCCTGTATCTGAGGATCTGGCCAGAAGGACGGGGGCATGAGTCTTCAGCACACTCTGAGGATGTAAGCCGCCCTGCCCCCTCCACCTGCCTTGCATGTGCCCACCCCACGGAAGCTCATGGCAGAGGCAGGACAGACTAGAGTGTGTTCATCAACCAGATGCTTCAGTTTCCCTAATAATGGGCTGGAGGCACCAGCCTGTCCTCAGCTCCTGCCGAGACACCAGAAGAGCTGGCACGCTGCTGGCCGTGCATCAGCACCCACGGCAGCTCACCCTCTCCTGAGCCTCTGGGAACAGCACCCAGTCTGATGTCCACTAACGGGTCAGTCCTCCACTGGGCAGAGATGCGCCTCAGTCCTGCCAAACAGGCAGCTGACCACTGACCACATTTCTGGATGTGGTGCCAGCCCTGGGGCTGGGGTCCACACCTCCTGCATGTCCACCCAGTCCCCATGGGGGCAGAACATCATTTTCAATAAAGCCTGGATCTCATAAGAAAGAGTGAGGGGCTCGTTTCTGAGTCTGAGTCTCTGCCAGGAGCAGGACGAGTTCTGGTGTGGCTTAGAGAAGACTGTCCAAGGGTGTACTCCAGACGGCCGTTCTCTGGCCCAGCAGTGCCTCCAGCCTCGGGGAAAGGCTCTCACAGAGGAGAAACTGATTTCCATATGTGGAAGGGGCTGCCACTGGTATCAGCTCACAGATGGAAGGCAGCACAAAGAGCCTGGGATGCTCTGTGAATCTGGCAAGCGTGTGTATGCTCAAGTTGCTCAAGTCGTGTCTGACTCTGAGATCCCATGGACTGCAGCCCACAAGGCTACCCTGTCCATGGGATTCTCCAGGCAAGAATACTGGAGTGGGTTGCCATTTCCTTCTCCAGGAGGATCTTTTCAACCCAGGGATCAAACCCACATCTCCTGCATCTTCTGCATTGCAGGCAGATTCTTTATCACTTAAGCCATCAGAGAAGCCAAGAACGGGCTCAACTGGGCAGGTGGGGGATGCAAGGCCTTGGCAGAGGGGATGCAGCTGGAATGGATTCTTCCATGCCTGTTGATCCACTACTTAACCAGGCGATGACGCCAAGCTCACCTCATCAGGTGAAGGGCCACAGGTGAGGCCCTCGTCACTGCCAAGACCAGCATAGACAGAAGATGCAATTTGCTTGCTTCTACAGGAGAAAATCCCCTGGCACTGCCAACCACTAGCGAGAGCCAACCAAAGTTCCTCCCATTGCAGTGGACTGAATGGCAGCCCCACCAAGGCAGTCATGTCCTAAGCCCTGGAACCTGTCAATATAGCCTTATTTAGAAAAAGGACCTCTGCAAATGTAATTACATTAACAGTCTCAAGATGAAACCATCCTGGTTATCAGGTTGGACCTTAAATCCAATGGCAGGTGTCCTTACAAGGGGACAGAGACACAGAAGGAAGAAGCCTTGTGAGGACACGGCTAAGGTTGGAGAGGCGCAGCCACAAGCCAAGGATGCTGAAGCCCCCAGAAGTTGGACAAGGCAGCACGGATGGTCCCCCAGAACCTCTGGAGCAAGCACAGCCTGTCTGCACCTCCATTTTGGTCCTCTGCCCTCCAGAACTGGGAGAGAAAGAACTTCTCTTGGCTTTGGGCCCCCCATTTGGGTTGATTCATTGCTCTGGCCCAGGACACTCAAGCTCAGAAGAAAGCTGGCCCTTCTATCTGCAGCACATGGGTGGGGGTGGAGCCTGGGACTCACAGGATGCAAGGCTACCTCTGGGATATCCAGGATTCTGAGGACTGGGGCATCTTCGAATGTGGGGACAAGTTTGGTTGTCACGACGACTGGCATTAGCTGGGTGAGGCTGAGGTGCTGCCCACCCTACAGGATGCAGGACAGATATGCATCCCCTGACGGCCCTCTGTCCTGTGTGACTACAGATGCCCTGTCCTGCTGCACGTTTGGGCTCTCAACACTCTTAAGCCCAGAGCACCTCCTTAGGCTCCATGCACAGACCCACCATGTTTCTGCACGATGTTAAGAAGCACCAAAGTTTCCAGAACTCGACCACCAAACATATCGGAAGGAAGCTGTATTAATCTGTCCCAGAGAGCTGCTCCCCATTTCAGAAAGTCACTGCCCTCGAGGCCCAGAAAGACACACCCATCTCAGCTCATGTGGCATCACGTTCCTGGTGCAGCTAGGGGTGGGTGGCCCTTCGAGCCCCTCCCCAGTCATGCACAGACCAGTGTTTATTCTAAGTAAACTTCCGTTGTGTTGCCTCTGAATCAGTCAAGGCACTGCACGAGTTTTTAGAACCAAAGATTTTGGCAAGCTGTACCTTCTATGAAAAGGTACATCAGAAGTGAGTTAAGGGAACATTGGCAAATGTGTACCAGGAACCCAGGCTCTGCGTCCTAATAGGGCAGGGTCCTGACCTAGAGCCCTGGTCTTTCTTTCTCCTGCCCCCAGCATCCTCCACCCGGCCCAGCTTCCTCCAGTCACTACTGCCCCCCGAAGTCATTCCTCCTGCCCTGTCTCCACAGAGGACACTGGCATCCTCCCGCGTGTGCAAGTGGGGGCAGAAGGGGACCCAGGCGTGCACCTCGCAGGGGCTCTGCTCTCGGCCCCAGGACATGCCCCCGGAGTCCTGGCTGTGGCCTGAGCTGCTGGCCTTTCCAGACAGCGTGTGAGATCACATCATGTGGGCATGTGAACCTTCCATCCACCCTGGCTGGGCTCTGATGGTGAAGCCCCCCACCACCACCACAACGGAGCTTCTTAAAGGCCCAAGAGGACACGGAAGGTTCTTCTATCACTGGACCTCACACATGGGCCCAGATTATCCTAATGAATAAGGCAGTCAGCTTCCTTGTGGACTCTGGACCCGACTCCCGCAAATCTCTGCCTACCAATGCAGGAGACATAAGAGACAGGGTTCATTCCCTGGGTTGGGAAGATCTCCTGGAGGAGGGCACAGCAGCCCATTCCAGTATTCTTGCCTATAAAACCCCATAGACAGAGAAACCACAGCCCAAAGTGTTGCACATGATTGAGCAACTAAGCACACACACCCCTCTAATCAGGATGTCCTGAAGCTTCAGGCAACAAGGGTATGTGGGGGGATGGTCCCCAGAGTCGTGGAAAGAGCTCTGGCCTGGGGTGAGGAGAGAGGGGCCCAGGCCCACCAGCCTCCTTCAACACCAGCATCACTACCCCTACCCCCAGGCAGTTTAAGAAAAAGCAGAGTGAAGCCAAGCTTGGAGCATGGAAAGTGCTTCCTGGCTACTTACTGGGGCGGTGGGGAGGTGTACAGGGGGTGTCTGGAGAGAAGCAAGCTGCCCTCGTGAAAGGACAGTCCAGCTCCTGATCTCCCCCAGGTATGATGCCCCCCAAACCACACACGAGCTGCTGATGTGCCTCATCGGTGGGTTCTGCTGGGTTTTGGGGGGGCAGGGGGTAATTCTGGCTGCTGAAAGCCTTCCAGGGCAGAGAAAGGGCACTGGAGAGCTGCCATAGTGCTGGCCGGGCTCCTGAACACCCTCCTCCTCCTGCTAACATCTTTGAGGAGCATTTGAAGGACATAAAGCAAGCAGCGTTCTCCCAGCGCTGGCACTGTTCCATCCCCCAAAGGAGGTGGACTCCACCACGTCAGCGCTACCCAGGCCCTCCCAGGAGCTCCACGCTCCACCAGGGTCAACATGGTCAAGTCTCAGAACGGCCACGCCAGGCAGAAGGCATTTCCCAGCTCTGCAGGCAGGGGAGCCAGGACCCGCTGAGGTCACGTGTACTGTTGAGGACACACCAGCAGCCTGTGGGCGGGCGGCCACGGCCCAGGGCAGGTCTGGTCAAATCAGGGGCTATCTCTGCTGCACACCCCCAACAGCCCCCACCTCTGGCTTCATTCCCTATGTAGCTCCCTAGACAGACTCAGCATCCCTGCTGCTAAAGAAAACTTCTAGAAAAGTAAGCTTCCTCCTCTACCATCACCAATCATCATCATGGTTGCTTATTGGTAAATAATCTGCCCCCAGTATAGGAGACTAGGGTTCGATCCTTGGGTCAGGAAGACTCCCTGGAGTAGGAAATGGCAACCCACTCCAGTATTCTTGCCTGGAGAATCCCAAGGACAGAGGAGCCTGAAGGGCTACAGTCCACGGGGTCGCAAAGAGTCAGAGTGACTGAGTGGCTAAACAATAAACAGCAGACTTAAGTCGCTGAACCACATGGGAAGCACAGACCGAAGGCCTGGCGGCCACAAGGCGTCTCCACCACTCAGAGGCGGCCGGAACTGGGTCTCTGGATCTGGGAGGGGGCTCTAGGGGGCCCTGGGCTTCACTGGGAACCTGCCTGCTGCAGGTGAGGGCACAGCTTCTCCCCAGATGTATTCATCTGGGCCAGTTCACCTTACTCACTGTAACCCAGGGCCACACCTGGGCTGGGGGGGTGGGGTGGGGCAGGGGGAAC
>SJYV01013771.1:61439-120705 GCA_006410875.1 Neotragus pygmaeus
CTCAGCCCCTCGGCTGGCAGGCTGTTGAAGCTAGAAGCCGGCAGGCCAAAGCTCCTCAAGGCCTTTCTTTCACTGGTGACAAAACAGGAGGGAAGAAGCATCAAGGCTGTAGCTCCAGCTCTTGGCAGAAGGACACGGGGCTGCTCATGGTCCTGTCTCAGCTGTGAGCTAGCCCAGGGCCCTCACAGGTTTTCTCTTCCAGCTCCTGTTCTAGAGGCAAGAAGACCGTCCCGGCGTTGGCCCTCACCCCCTCAACCACAAGGCTCCCTCTACCAGGCAGGCCACAGGCTTCCAGGAGCACCAGGCTCCCCAGCCTCTGCCCCTGTTCACCCTCCCAACCCATCAGGACTCACCTCATTCTCCCCGATCCGCGTTTGCAGAATAACAACTGAGCTGTAGCCTACGTGGTGTTTGTGACATTCCCGCTAGTGTCCTTAACTTTCATTTGCCTCTCTTGTGCCCTTGCCTGTCTGGCTTTCCCAGAGAGATTTTTAAACTCCTTGAAAAGAGGGCACTGGGATGGGTCTTCCATTTCCTGGCCCCTCTCCACCCAGAGGTGCAACATTTAATGTCAACTAAGGAATGAACGGTTTCCTGAGCAATTGATCAGAAGCTAGAAACTCTGAGACCGGTTCCCTTAACATAGTCAAATAAAAATGCTAAAAATGATGTTCTATATAATATTTAATCCCAGTGCTTAGAATCATTCCCCTGTGAGTGGATGAAACCATAAATTCAATCCACTGTGTATCAGATGGATCTGTGAGTGCAGTTCCCATGGAGCGCAGACATGTCCTACAGGGTGTGTCTCTTGCAACCCCCAGGCCCTGCATGGCCGGCAGCCCCAGGGACACCCTGCTTTCCTGGGTGAGGAGGCATCAATCCAGGCCTCCTCTTGCAGCTCCCCAGGTCCTGGCGAGGACAACAACCCAGGGGTATGGAAGGCCCTGGCTTCCAGACAGAAAGTGCAGTATAGGCACCTGGGTTCCACAAGAATTGAAGAACCTTCCAGAGTCCAATGTGCTCTTAGAAGGAGAATGAAACCCTGAGGGAAACAAAGAACTTAAGAAGCACTAATTGCGCTACGTTGGAGCAGGAAGCATGCGAAGGGAATGAAAGGAACCCAGGGACAGAGTCATCTCCAGGAGAATCCGAGGTCGGCTTTAATGAGTCAGAGCTCATTTATCTACTTGGTGTGAACACAGCTTTGCTCAGCAAAAGCAAGGAAGTGCCTGGGGAGGCTGGACAGGTCCAGGAGCTGTCGGCAGACACAGAGGATCCCTGCCTGTGGCCAGGACGGGTCACTGCAGGACCACAGCCAATAGGACAGGCCACACCCCTTCTACCCCGGAGGGTCCAATGAAGGCCCTGAAGACCACTCATCATCTACAGTTTAGCATGTTTAGCAAAGCTCCACATGCTCATTTGTCCTTTGATGCTCTTATACCAATTAAGCCACTCAAAACTTTTGAAGTTCATGAGTCATTTGCTTCAAATATCTTTAAACGAAGGACAGATTCATTTCCCTGGTAGCAAACACCCAGCAAGTTAATTAAAAGGGGCTCAGCATTTAAACTGCCATCGTGGCTTCAAACAGAAGGGCAGGACCACATCTCTGTCCCTTCCATCTGCCTCTCACTCCCTTCTCTTCCAGTTCAGGCATCCAGAAACTACTCCGTCGTTATACAACTTGGTCCCAAGGTCTCCCCACTGCTGGTTCAAGTCAGCTGACCATCAGGGTGAGAGAAGACGACAACAGCCCATCCCACAACGAGGACACTGAAGGCCCCTGGTGACAAGGCCAAAGCAGCCTGGAAATCACCCTTGGAAATACATGAGTGGCTTCCAAGGTAAAAGTCACCAGGCAGAGCTGGGAGGACGTCTGAGCCACCGCATCCTTGAGCTGCCAGGTGTCACGATTCTGTGATTGATCCAAATGGGGACAAAGCTTGAATGATGATGGGCACCTTGGCCTCCTGGGCAGTGCACCTTCCCAGAGCTGTGAGTGTGGGCCGGTAGGGAAAGTGTCAGCTGTATCTGTGCAGGCAGGGGGCCAGGGGCCGGCAGGCTGGATCGAGGACTGGCAGGGCTGGGAAATCTTCACTGAGTACTAACTGTAGCCATGAATTTGAACAAACTCCGGGAGATGGTAAAGGACAGGGAAGCCTGGTGTGCTGCAAACCAGGGTCACAAATAGCTGGACACGACTTAGCTACTGAAACAACAACAACTGTAGCCAGTGCCCAAGAGATACCATAGCAGGCAAGGAGGGGACTGAAACCAGCTGGCTTCAATTCCCCATGGCTCCCTTTCCCAGGATTAAGGTTAAAGCCTGGGAAACGACTGTCCATTTTCCCCCGGGAGACTCTGTGATTCTGCACTCAGAACGCGACCAGCCAGAGGACTGTCACGGGAGGAAGGCACTTCGCTGTGGGGAGCCCTCCTCTCCAGCCCCGGGTGAACTGCTGGCCGTCTGACACGCAGCCTCTGCCACACCACGTGAGGCTGGAGCTCAGCGCCTCCGTGAGCCTCCGTGAACCTGAGCCAGGTGATTTTCCATCCCAAGCAGCTCCAGGCTAAGCAGCGTCTACATCTTTGCTCGAAGCGCCAAGGTCAGGGATGAGAACATGGGGACCTCATCTAATGACCTCGTCAAATGAACTCACCATGAGAAGAGCAAGTGGAGCAGAAAGCCAGTGATCATCCAAGAATAATTGCCCTCATTGTCATCACCATCACCACCAGTACCACCAGCACCATCAAGGGGACGACCGACGATGAGATGGCTGGATGGCATCACAGACTCGATGGACGTGAGTCTGAGTGAACTCCAAGAGATGGTAATGAACAGGGAGGCCTGGCGTGCTGTGATTCATGGGGTCGCAAAGAGTCGGACACGACTGAGTGACTGAACTGAACATCATCCCTGTCATCAGCATCACCATCACATCCCAGTAGCATCAGCATCACCATCATCATTACTACCACCACCATCACCCCATCACCACCATCACCACCACCATCACCCCATCACCACCACCATCATCCTCACCATCATCCCCACCTCTATCATCACACCACCATCACCACTACCATCCCCATCATCACCATCACCATCATCATCACTATTACCACCACAATCATCATCCCCATCATCACCATCTATCACCAGCACCATCATTATCATTACTATCTCTATCATCATCATCGTCACTACCACCATCATCATTATCATATTAACAGCAGCAAACACATCCTGAGGAGCTGTTTTGTGACAGGCATTGTGCCTGCATGCTCAGCCCCTTCAGTTGGGTCTGACTCTTTGCAACTATTTGGACTATAGCCCACCAGGCTCTTCTGTCCATGGGATTCTCCAGGCAAGAACACTGGAGTGGGTGGCCAGCCCCTCCTCCAGGGGATCTTCCCAGCCCAGGGATGGAACCCAAGTCTCCTGCTTCTCTTGCATCTGCAGGCAGATTCTTAACTGCTGAGCCACCAGGGAAGCCCCGTGACAGGTACTGAGCACCGGGCATATACTATCTCACTTAATTTTTACAACATGATGAGATGGTTTATTCTGTAATTCCCAGTGATGCACAAAGAGGAGAGGCAAGTTGTCCTGGCCCAAAGAACTAACACAAATGAAGCCAGGAGTTGGCATCAGGCCACATCACTCTTAACCACCACACTAAAACTAGGAGAGAGCTCCCAACGACTTTGTGGCCCTTGGACAGTCCCAGCAGTGTTTCCATAAAATGTCACCTTCTGGCAGATTTCACGGGGCTTCAAATCACCCACCACCTGCCCTTTCTATGCCCACCGATGTCTGCGCTACAGAAAGAGAAGAAAACATAACATTCCCCTTCTAAACATTTATCTACAGGAAGAAAAATAAAACTCCCCAGGGCTTCCCCGGTGGCTTGGTGGTAAAAAATCCACCTGTCAATGAAGGAGACACAGGTCCAATCCCAAGAAGATCCCACATACCTCAGAGCAACTAAGTCCATCCCCAGCCTTTGCTCTAGAGTCTGTGCTCCACAACAAGAGAAGCCGCTACAATAAGAAGCCCACGCATAGCAATGAAGACTAGCTCCATTCTCTGCAACCAGAGAAAGCCCTCACAGTAACAAAGACCCAGCACAGCCAAAAATAAATAATTAAGGTTATTAAAAACATAACTCCCTAAATCTGATTCCAGAAACACTTCTTTGGACAATGGAATTGACTTAGAAAATTCTTTGTATTTCTTCTTAAAGGCTTAATTCCAGACTTGGGGTGCAGTGAGTGGGCAAGCCTGGGCCTGTTTGCCCTCGACATCTGTAACCCTCTCCTTGGAGTCACTCCTGCTGGGTATAAAAACAACTGGTGCGGATGGAGGATTCTTGGTTGCCAGGCACCACGTTTTGTATTCAGGGTTGATTTATGGAGGCCTCACAGCAACCTTTTAGGAGAGATATTTTGAAGCTCTAATTATGCTGATGATGAAAATATAGCCAAGAGAAAAGGGAACTTTCCCAGAATCATCTAGCAGATCTGCAGCTTAGAAGCAGATACTGCTCACTACAGCTCACATAGCCCCCCAGACCACTGCTCTGGGATCCCCAAGGCCACCCTTGCTGGCCAAGAAGTGTGAGTAGTGGTCATATTCCAAAGAGCTGGGGGGGCTTAGGTCTGCATCTGACCACTAGGGGGATTCTCAGGACCCCTGCTTGGGCTCTCGATGCTCTGGGGCTTGGGTCACTTTTGCAGGACCAGTTGAGCATGGAGGAGCCCAGTTAGCGGAATCATCTCTGCATTTTCTCTTTTCTTGCCTTGAATTTGAAGCTGAGGATGGTGGGGTGCCCCTCCTCAGCATCCAGCATCACTTCCCAGAATGAGCATTTCTCTGCATTAAAAGCAAACACACATATTTTCCCCCATTTAAATTTGTTGTGCTAAACAAATTAATCTAGCACCAGATTATATTATGAAGAACCATAAATCTTTTCCAAGATAAGCATCTGTCGAGTTGGATTAGCAATATCCAATGTACTGTGAATTAATTTGCTAAGCCTTATAATGGTGTCCCGGGCATTTAACTTTAGTAATAACAAATGTAATTTGGAAGAAATGGGAACTCGTTTTCTCATCCACGTCTATATAGTAAGTGACGTAGGCAGGGAGATGACAATAAATGAACGCACCACTAGATTCTATTATGATGATGGCTTGGGAGTTTATCGAGGTAAAAACTAATGCTTTGTAAACTGCCTCTTGGGTGCCTGGCACAGAAATAAATGGCAGGCTCTGTGTGTCTGTGGATTCCAGAAGGAGGCTATAGGAGAGATGGTTGAAGCACAGTCCTGCAGACCTTCACCCACGATGCTCCCAAGCTCACAGCCTCCATCCCTCCATCCTGGCCCATGGTCCCCAGCATTGAGATGGAGCTTGGCTTTGCATCCATACATATGTTGCTCTCTAGGGAAGAACTGCTCAGAATAAAAACTGCAACTCTCTTGTCCAGGTGAAGGGAGGAAGTAGGTCATGGAACAAAAGCCACCTATGGAAACCTGTCCAACTAATGACAATAGCTTGCCTGCTGGCCAGTTTGCAAAATCTAATGCACACACAGAGTGCAAGGGACAGCACGGTAATCAGTTTGCACAGAGATCCTGGGGATCAATTCTCTCTGTCCTCTGGGTACCGAAGAGGACCCATGTCAGCTCCAAACCCCAAGGAAGTAGAGAGGCAAGCCAGGGGTGGGAGAGACTGCACAGTGCCCCCATCACTTTCCTGCTTATGCCCTGGAATTTGTTTCCTGTATTACAAGTTAGCAAATACTGCTACTGGTCAAGAATGTGCATGGACAGTTCCAAACTAAACCTGAAAGTCGTGATGGGGCGTGCGGCCATGGCCTGTTCACAGAAGCCAAGGATGCTAGCAGTGGGTGGGAACAAATGGGTCCAGGATTCTGGGCTGTCCTTTGCCGGCCTGAAGCCAGGTNAAAAGACTCTGATGCTGGAAGGGATTGGGGCAGGAGGAGAAGGGGATGACAGAGGATGAGATGGCTGGATGGCGTCACCGACTCAATGGACATGAATTTGAGTGAACTCCGAGAGTTGGTGATGGACAGGGAGCCCTGGCGTGCTGCAATTCATGGGGTCGCAAAGAGTTGGACACAATTGAGTGACTGAACTTAACTGAATTGAACTGGATCTCACTCAGAAAATGTGCTGCCTGGAAGCGGAAAGTTCATCAAGGCACCAGCTCCACCAAGTGCTTGCTCTCCTGACATTGATCTCCCACGCAGGTGCCCTGGCAAACCCTGTCCATTGTGTCTTCAGCGTGGGGAGGTTGGGGAGGGCACGCCCCTCAGCCAGGGCTCAGGGCTGAGCGTGCGCTGGGCCTGGGCAGGATGGAGCCAGGTCAGGATGCGGCCACACACAGGGCAGGGGAACCTGGCCCCTGGGTCCTCCCATCTGCTTAGTTAGATAACTGAGGACCGGGGACAGGTGCCCTTCAAAATGAGAGCTCAGCACCAACGTCAAATCTGAAAATTGACACAAAGCCAGAATTTAGGGATGGTGGTGGGCAGGTGTAGGTGACTGTGTTCGGTGAGCTGAGCTGCCAATCCAAACGCTGCGGAACCAGGCCTGTGGAAGCGGAGTTGGGCAGCGTTTCTTAGCCGGGCTGTCATATGACTTCAGTGACTAACTCAGCCCCTGAGTGAGTATGAGGCTGTCCACGCGCCTGGGGCTGACCTATGCTCGCCAACACCTGGGAAGGTGCTGTGACCCCGGACATCCATGTGTTGAAAGAAAGAAACTTGTATTAATGAGTGCTAATCGCCAAAAAGGACAGATCCCAGAATAATGAGGCCTTGGTTTTTTAATCAGAACGAGAAAGTGCTTGGCTGCAGAAATTAGGAACTGCTCATTATGCTAATGTTTCCGCATCAGGAGGCTGCTGGTGCACAGTTTCCCGGCATGGCCAGCCCAGGGCAGTGCAGGGACTAGGCCAGCCTCACACAGAGACCCAGGTCAGCGAGGCGTCCCCCAGGCGCACACCGAAGGCAGCTGCTCGGGGGCCCCTTGAGGTTCGGAAGCTCAGGTTCTCCCATCTCTCTGCGCATCTAGACACAAGTCCAGCCCCCAAGGAAGTGAGACACTGNCTCACACAGAGACCCAGGTCAGCGAGGCGTCCCCCAGGCGCACACCGAAGGCAGCTGCTCGGGGGCCCCTTGAGGTTCGGAAGCTCAGGTTCTCCCATCTCTCTGCGCATCTAGACACAAGTCCAGCCCCCAAGGAAGTGAGACACTGCTTCCAGCAGGTGTGATCTCAGCTTGCAGGATACCACTGGCCACCCCCAGGCACCCACAAGGCCGTGCTGAGCACCCTCAGCCTCACAGACACCCCAGGCCTTATAAGGTATCACTGGGTTTCACCAGGCTTCACCAGGAACCCCCATGCCTCATCTTGTAACCTGTCTTCACTGGGCACCACCAAGTGCCACCACCTTACCAGGTGTCACTAGGCCTCACCAGATCCCATCAGGTACCCCAAGACCCCACCAGGTACTACCAGGAGTCCCCAGGTCTCAGCAGGTCTCACCAGGCTACACCAGGTACAATCAGATCCTGTTAGCTACCACCAGGCCTCAGTAGGTGCCACAAGTACCACTAGGCCTTGTCTTGTAACCTTAGGCTTCACCAGGTACCACCAAGTACCACCACCTCACCAGGTCTCACAGTACCCCAGCAGTCACCAATAGGCCCCTCCAGGTATGACCAGGAACCCTCGGGCCTCCCCAGGTACCTGCATACCCAGGCCTCTCCAGGCACCCCCAGGTACCACAGTCACATTGGGCTTCACCGGGCTGAATGAAGAGCAGCTATATACAAACCCACTTGCCATCTCTACCTGGAGAAGTATCGCCCCAGGAAATTAAAACAGCAGCCCCTGAGCCTGCACCTGTCTGCCCGGCATAACTTCACACACAGGATATTTCTGCCATTTTCCACCAATCATGAGCCGTAATTGGTTACCATGGAAACCCTCTTTTCCATGCCACCCAGCTGTTATGTAGAAACGCCAGGCCATCACAATGGTAGGGAGAGTTGGATGTATTTTCCCTCTTCCAGTCCAGTCTCTTTCTTCTTGAACTGGTGGACTTGTTCACAGGGAAAACAGGAGGCCAGGTGACCAGGTCAGGACCGAGGCTTCACCCACCCTATCCCCCCACCCCCAGCAGCCAGGAAATGCAGGGCTCAGGGTGGGGACAGAGCGAGCCCCTCCAACAGGGACCTCAGCAGCCGATCCTGTGGCCACTTTACNTTCACAGGGAAAACAGGAGGCCAGGTAACCAGGTCAGGACCGAGGCTTCACCCACCCTATCCCCCCACCCCCAGCAGCCAGGAAATGCAGGGCTCAGGGTGGGGACAGAGCGAGCCCCTCCAACAGGGACCTCAGCAGCCGATCCTGTGGCCGCTTTACAGGGGACCATCATCACTCACCTCTTTACAAGGGTCAAAGGCTGCAACCCCCTGCTCTATCAGCAGGCCTGCTGCCTCTACGTGAAATCTGGACCTTCCTGGACTGGTGTGAGGACATGCTGGGCTGAAGACGCACCTTGGCATGAGGGGATTCAGCCAGGTCTGCAAGGACCCTGTGAGGGGCAGCAGGTGACCTCTGTCCTCATCCCTCAGCTGGTCCTGAAACCAGGCAGGACCCCAGGAACACTCTGCTGTGACACTGCTCAGCACAGGACTGGGAAGCCCCCAACACCACACCCACTTTATGATGAAGGGGTTCTTGGAGCACCGCTCACATATCCTCTTGCTCTGGAAGGCATCCACGGTGCCATCAGCCTATTCTCAAGAGGATCCCACACATCTGCGGGGGCCAGGAGCGCCTGAGACTGCTGCTAACACTGCTGAGGATGCCACTAACCATCAGGGCTAGCGGGTGACACACCAAGGTCCGGCCACAGCGCAGGCAGAGCAGGCAGTGCAGCCAGCTCCCCCTAAACTCTGGGGCCTCCACAGACCCTTTACCAAATACCACCACTTCACCCCCACACGGATGGCTACAAGCAAAAAGACAGACCATTCCAAGTGTTGGCGGGGATGTGGGGGAGACCGGAAGTCTCACGCACCATTGGTGAGAACATGAAATGGGGCAGCCATTAAACAGTTGGGAAGTTCCTCAAAGACTGAGAGCTGCCAGTGGACCCAGAAATCCCACTCTTGGGAGCAAAAATGTGTACCTGAATGCTCACAGTAGTATTATTGCTAACAGTGGAAAGGGGAGACAGCCTCAGTGTCCATCAGCTGATGAGTGGATAAAGAAAGGTGGCCCAGCCCTACAGTGGAACATTAATTGCCCATAAAATGGAAAGAAGTATGGGGGCGGGATGAACTGGGAGATTTGGGACTGACATATACAGACTACTGATTCTATGAATAAAACAGATGACTAAGAACTGACCGTGTAGCACAAGGAACCCTCTATGGTGACCTAAAGGGGAAGGGAATCCAAAAAAAGAGGGGACATACGCAAACACACTGCTGGTCTGCTTTGCTGTAAGTAGAAAATAACACAGTATTTACCAGTTGAGCTACCTGGGAAGATCACTGTACAGCAACTACACTCCAATGAATTTTTTTTTTTTAAGGAAATAAGTGCTGATACACGTTACCACATGGATGGACCTTGAAGACATCACAAAGTCAGTTATAAAAGGCTGCATGTTGCACGATTCTATTTACATGAAATGCCCAGAATCAATCAATCCACAGGGACAGAAAGTAGACTGGTGGTTGCCAGGAGCTGGGGGCAGGGAGGTTGAGAGTTACTATCTAAATTCTAATGATTACAGGATATTTTTTAGGGGCGATAAGAATGTTCCAGAATTATAGTGGCAACAGTTGTACAAACGTGTGAATACATTAAAACTACTAACATCTGCATTTTAAAGGAGTGGATTTTAGGATGTGTAATGGTGGGCTGCCGTCTATGGGGTCGCACAGAGTCGGACACGACTGAAGCGACTTAGCACCAGCAGCAGCAGACTGGATCTGAAGAGGTGATGTGTGTCAGGGTAGAGTAGACAGCCTTGGGGTGCACTGCACTGAGGCCTAGTCCTGCTCCCAGTCATGGCAGGCAGGCAGAAAGAAAGGATGCTGGGGTCAGAGGCGGCTTTGGCAATAAACTTGCAGCTGAGACTTCAGGTTCGTCCTCATGATCCTTGCCTGAATGTCCCGGCTGCCCATCTACACTCCATGACAGACGGCTCCCCCGCGGCAGCATCCCAGCCCAGACTTTCAAATGAAGAACAAACGCCCCAGCCACCCCCACCTGACTGCTCCAAAATCAAGAACTATGGCTCCATCTCACTTGACTTTCTAGTTTGCAGGCTTTTTGCTTCTCTCCCTTTTAAATTTTTATTGAAATCTTTTTTTCCCCAAGAACGGTTTAATAAGATTCAGCAAATTGAGATTCAATTCGATAGCTTCTGTGCATTTTCTTCACTGTCAATTAAGGGCGACAAAGACGTCTCTCCCATTTAAGGGTGCACTTTTCTCGCGTGAGGCATCTGCAAGGGGGCCTCCTGCAAGCAGCTGCCTTCCACTTGCTTAAATACGGGGGCTGGACCACAAGTTCATGCAGGAGCCTTGAGTGTGCATGGCTCAAAGGCCATACCATAACCTCCAGGATGCAAGAGGACCGTAGAGGTGTCAGGTAGGTGGCCAGCCTGTCCCAGCCCTGCCGCAGGCAGTGACCAGCACCCTGAGTGCAATCTCAGCACCAGACGACTGAGGGAGACTCCCACCTTCCATGTCTGCTCTTGGGCTTGTCATCAGCTGGCTTGAGGGACAAGTCATGGTAGGAATAATTCTGTGTGAGGTTGGCCTGAGTGTGGGCTTGTTGCTTCTGCTTCACAGGCCCTGGGTCCAATCCTTATTCGACACGTTTGGAGCAGTGGCATGGAGGACTCCACACCTTCTAAGAAGAACCGTGCATCTGTGAACAATAATTGACAGGGTACAACCTGAAATGACCCCAAAGACGCACGTGCGACAGACACAGACCGGCTCCCTCCAGCACAGAGTCGGCTCTGGGGGGAGTCCATGTTCCTAAGTGGACACTCCCAGGCCCCTGCAGACTTGAGCATCTCTTGACCTGGGGCCCCTGTTCCGTCTACCTGCCCCACTTTCAGCATGACCCTGCGTGCAGATGCCTCTCCATCCCACGCCACTTATTGGCTGGTTTGTTTAAATAAGCTTTTTAAAGCGGTTTCATCTTTTTTAAATTTTAAAAAACTTTTATTTTGTATTGGAGTATAGCCAATTAACAGCATTGTGATAGCTTCAGGTGAACAGCAAATGGACTTAGCCATACATATACATGTATCCATTCTCCCCAAAACGCCCCTTCCATCCAGGCTGCAACATAGCACATAGCAGAGTTTCGTGTTCTATACAGCAGGTCCTTGTTGACTACACATTTTAAATATAGCAATGTGCACATGTCCATCCCAAATTCCCTAATTACCCCTTCCCCGACCCTGCTGTTTGTCCCCCTCCCTGAACCGTAAGTTCCTTCTCCAAGTCGCCGACTGTTTCTATTTTGTAAACAAGTTCATCTGCATCATTTCAGATTCCACATAAAAGGGAAGTCGTATATTTCTCCTCTGACTTCTTCACTCATGATGACACTCCAGTTCCATTCATGCTGCTGCAAGTGGCATTATTTCCTTCTTTTTATGGCTGAGTAGCATTCCATTGTGTATATGGACCACATCATCTCTATCCATTCCTCTGTCAATGGTTAGATTGCTTCCATGTCTTGGCCATCGTACACAGTGCTGCAATGAACACTGGTGTGCGTGTATCCTTTTGGATCATGTTTTCCTCTGGTATACAACCAGGAATGGGATTGGCAGGTTATATGGTAGCTTTTGGACTTTCCTCGTGGCTCAGATGGTAAATTGTCTGTCTACAATGCAAGAGACCTAGGTTCAATCTCTGGGTTGGGAAGATTCCCTGGAGAAGGAAATGGCAACCCACTCCAGTACTCTTGCCTTGAAAATCCCATGGACGGAGGAGCTTGGTGCAGGCTACTGTCCATGGGGTCNCGTAAGTTCCTTCTCCAAGTCGCCGACTGTTTCTATTTTGTAAACAAGTTCATCTGCATCATTTCAGATTCCACATAAAAGGGAAGTCGTATATTTCTCCTCTGACTTCTTCACTCATGATGACACTCCAGTTCCATTCATGCTGCTGCAAGTGGCATTATTTCCTTCTTTTTATGGCTGAGTAGCATTCCATTGTGTATATGGACCACATCATCTCTATCCATTCCTCTGTCAATGGTTAGATTGCTTCCATGTCTTGGCCATCGTACACAGTGCTGCAATGAACACTGGTGTGCGTGTATCCTTTTGGATCATGTTTTCCTCTGGTATACAACCAGGAATGGGATTGGCAGGTTATATGGTAGCTTTTGGACTTTCCTCGTGGCTCAGATGGTAAATTGTCTGTCTACAATGCAAGAGACCTAGGTTCAATCTCTGGGTTGGGAAGATTCCCTGGAGAAGGAAATGGCAACCCACTCCAGTACTCTTGCCTTGAAAATCCCATGGACGGAGGAGCTTGGTGCAGGCTACTGTCCATGGGGTCGCAAATGGTAGCTTTTAGAGCAGTTTTAGATTCACAGAAAATTGCACAAGGGTGCAGAGAACTCCTGTGTAGTCCTCCAGAGTCCTCTATGAGAACATCCTACATCACCAACAGGAATCCGTCAGAACTAAGAGAACACAAGGGCCCGTGACCAGGAGCCAAGTTCCACACTGTATTAGGGTTTCACCAGTTTTCTCTTTCAGGATCCCGCTCAGGCCCCCATGTGACATTAGTCATCACGTTTCCTCAGTCTCCTCTAGACTGTGATGGACGCTCGGACTCGCTTTCTCTGGACAACCTTGAAAGTTTTGAGCAGGATGGGTCAGGTAGTTTGTAGGATGGTCCTCTACTGGGATTTGTCTGGTGCTTCTCTCAAGGCTAGACTGGGCTGATGGGTTCTTGGGAGGAAATGCAGAACTGCAGCAGCCTCCTCATCACATGATATTGGGGGCACCTGTCAGCACAACCCACCACTGCTGATGACCTCAGCCCCCTGTGATGTCCTGTCGGCCAGGAGTCCCCACTGAAAAGCAATGACTGTCCCCTTTCCGCATGCTCATCTCAGGAAGCTGGACCTCAAGCACAGCAAACACTCGAGGGAGAAAACCCACTTTGTTTTTAACTCTTCAAATCTCATCCGTGCAGCAGCCAAGCCATGTTGTTGTTCAGTTGCTAAGTCATGTCCAACTCTTTGCAATCTCTTGGACTGCAGCACGCCAGGCTTCCCTGTCCTTCACAATCTCTCGGAGTTTGCTCAAACTCACACCCATTGAGTCAGTGATGCCATCCAACCATCTCGTCCTCTGTCGCCCCCTTCTCTTCCTGCCTTCATTATTTCCATATTATTCCAAATCTTTCAATATTTTCCAGCATCAGGGTCTTTTCCAATGAGTCAGCTCTTCACATCAGGTGGCCAAAGTTTTAGAGCTTCAGCTTCAGCATCAGCATCAGTCCTTCCAATGAATATTCAGGACTAATTTCTTTGAGGATTGACTGGTTTGATCTTCTTGCAGTCCAAGGGACTCTCAAGCGTCTTCTCCAACATCACATTTGAAAGCATCAATTCTTCAGCACTCAGCCTTCTTTATGGTCCAGCTCTAACATCCATACATGACTAGAGGAAAAAACGATAGCTTTGACTATACAGAGTTTTGTCACCAAAGTGATATCTCTGCTTATTAATACTCGGTGGAAAGGGACAAATCTGAGGAAGTCACTGTCTCAAACAGAGAGGACAGTGGTGACAGGCAGGATTCTCTCTTCCTCTCAAACCTACATTCCACGTGCTTTGGGGGTGTGGGCTGGCAGGAAGGCGTCGGGGTGCCCAGCCATGGGATCTCCCCCTCAGGGAGCTGGAGGGAAGCTTGGGAGGAACAAGTTATGAGATTCTCTCTCAGAACATTCAGAGCTGCCCTCTCCTAGAAACTGATGGCATAATTCTGTCCTTCGAAAAAGATCAGAGACCGTGGAGCACAGGCTTGGGGTGCGGGGAGGATGGAGGTGGCAGTGAGTCCTCTGAGGTCATGTCCCAGATCTCGAGGCTGGGATAGAGGGGAGAGGGTAGCCACACTTAATGCTGCCCATCGGGCAAAGTGAAACTCCAGGTAGATGAGTCCCACCTGGAGAGGGTGCTGAGCACCTTCTCCTCCTGGTGGAACATACATCCCATGAGGAAGCAGCAGCATCGGTTCTAGGTAAGCTTGGTACCCAGGGCAGGAAAAGCTGTGTCACCCCAATTCAGTGTTGCCCCAAGTTCTCTGCCCTGGAGAAAGTGGGACCAGGACTTCCACCACCAGGGTATGTCCACCTCCCCTCTCCACACGGGACCCTCTGGTGCCCAGATGCACTCGAGGGGCCCCCTTCCACCCTGTGTCCCCTGGATCCCCAACAGCAACAGGACAGTGCAGCGGCTTCTGGCTATTTTTCTAGAGCAGAGACTCACCCTCCCTGCTCATGGACACAGGTGCCTCAACTTCCATCCCTCCATTCCGGCTCCAGAAGGGAACACCCGCTTTCTTCTGGAAAGTGTCACTGGTTCAGTTTTCCTAATGAAACAAATGTAGCCTTGATTCATTCAGACAGTGCTCCCAGCTCGATATCACCACGATGTCCTGTTGGAGCTGCTCCGCGCTCAGCCCCAGGACTCAGGGGATTAAAGCCTTCCAAGGAAACGGCAACGCACTCCAGTACTCTTGCTTAGAAAATCCCATGGATGGAGGAGCTTGGTGTAGGCTACTGTCCATGGGGTCGCAAAGAGTCAGGCATGACTGAGCGACTTCACTTCACTTCACTTCCCTTCCCTTCAAGAAAGGTGCTCACGGTGCCTAAGCTTTTGTACTCCATGGCGCCCGTGGATGCCGGGCACACACACAGTGTCTGATGTGGAGAGGGCGCAGCCCTGGAAAGAAATCTCCAACACAACAGGCGACAGGGTATCTCTGGCTACTCTCCTTCCCTGGAGAGTGGGATCAGTCCTGGTCTGCAGGCCCCTCAGCACCCTCCACTTGGCACCCTCCCACTCCTGGGTGCCTCACAGTGAGTGAAGCACAGGAAGATCAGTCTCCTGATAGACCCCTTTGTCCTGGAGCATCTGTGTATAGGTGCCATCATCCCAAACCATCATTACCCCGGTGTGGGCAACAGGAGACCCAGGAATGAAGGGGCCTGGCTGGGGTCACCGTGAGTCTAGGACGCAGGGACCCATGATCTCTGTGCTCAGAAACTAGGTCCCAACAGCCCTAGACCTCTGGGACCAGGGACACACTAGAAGAAGTAGAGCAAGAACAAACTCAGGATAAGCTGTAACCATGGCAACTCTGCTCCCTGGACCATCTGCACAGAGGCTCCACCCATATGGAGGTGCCTGTGTGGGTGCCGAGCCTGGGCAGGTGGGACTCCACACCCCTACCCCCAACCTTATCCAGCCATCAGGGCCCTGCAGCTTCATTTCACAGGCTCTCACGAAAGATAACAAGCCCTTGTGAGGCAGTGACGCTGTCCAGATAACTCAGTGCATTCATGCCGTCAGCAAGTCTCCCCAGGGGAGTCACGCCCCCACAGGATGTTCTGCAAGGTCTGGAGACGTTCCTGGGCACCAGGAGCTGGGGAGGGAGGCACTGCTACTGGCATCTAGTGGGCAGAGGCTAGGGAGGCTGCAGGACATTCCACGTGCACAGGACAGGCCCCCATTACAAAGCCCCGGAGCTCCAG
Organism: Neotragus pygmaeus; assembly: GCA_006410875.1. Taxonomy (NCBI): domain Eukaryota; kingdom Metazoa; phylum Chordata; class Mammalia; order Artiodactyla; family Bovidae; genus Neotragus; species Neotragus pygmaeus. Next base: position 77,308 of record SJYV01013771.1, read on the forward strand.
AAGTGGCCTGGTGTGGTGCTGACACAGGGGCTCAGGGCTGGTGACCTGACTTCCAACCTCCTAGCTGTGTGAGCATGGGCAATGAGTGGAACCTCTCTGAGCCTCAGTTTCCCCACCTGTCAAATGGGGTGAACATGGGTACCCACACCATGGTGTGTCAGGGACTTCACAGTGAGTACTTGAGGCTCGGCTCCGAGACGTGGTCCCACCACTCCCCACCAACCCATCTTCCTTCCCTGGGTGCTCCAGAGCAGGGCGTGTACAGAACTCTGAGGCACGGGGGCTGTTGCTCGACAGGCTTCGCAGGTGCTCGGAGGAGACTGAAGGATAGCAACGTGCTGGCATTCTGGTTGCCTGGGCAACGTGCCCGCAAGCATTCCGGAGGAGTGAAGTGGTGACAAGCGGTGGGTGGGGAGCCCTGTGGGCGGGACGCTTTCTCCCTGGGAGTGGGGAGCAGGGTTTATGCGTGTCTCATGTTATAGCCCCTGCTGCTGCGGCCAGGCCCCCACTTCCCTCCTGCAGCCGTCATGCAGCCGGAAAGCAGGTAGGCCATCCGAGAAAGGTGGCCCCACCAAGTGCCCCCCAGCCCGGTCAGTCCCCTCGGCTCAGCTACTGTCCCCCCCAGCATGGGGTCAGTGCCCTGTCTGGGCAGCACCCAGGATGTGACCAGCAGCTGAGCAGCCTCCCCGGATCTGCTAGCCCATCTTGCCAGGTACCCAGGGCCATCCTCCTGTGCTTCCTCTGCAGGAAGGAAGCAAAGTTCTGAGATGGGCCCTTGTCAGGAACTGGTCCATCCCCTGGTCAAGCCTGTCTTCTCCATCTCTCTCAGGGCAAAGGAAAACCTGAATAGGAGTTGGAGGTGAATCTGATGTCTGGTAAACCTTCACCACCACCAAAGCCAACTCAGAACAAAGGACACCCAGGAAAGGCAAAGTCGATTCTCCAAACCCCTGGCCGTGGTTCTGAGCCTGGGTTTTACATGAGAACCATCCGATCAGGAGAAAGGATGGTTACAAAACTCTGAGCTCCAGTCCCACCACAGCAGACTCACCAATCAGGATATTTGGGGAGGGACCCCAGCATCATAACGTTTTGGAATGCTCCCCAGGCATCCAGGGTTGAGAGCTGGGGAACATTGCCTGCTTTTCACCCATGTGCTCAGTCGTGTCAGACTCTTTGCGACCCCATGGACTGTATGTAGCCCGCCAGTCTCCTCTGTCCATGGGATTTTACAGGCAAGATTTCTGGAGCAGGTTACAATTTCCTTCTCTGGGAACTATGCCCGACTAGGGGGATCGAACCTGCAACTCTTGTGTCTCCTGCATCTCCTGCATTGGCAGAAAGATTCTTTACCACTGAGCCACATGGGAAGCCCTGCTCCTCCCTAGGGCTCAGTTTAATTCTACTTTTTAATTCTATCCATTTTTAACAAGAGACACAGGATGATACTTCCCAGGTGGCTCAAATGGTAAAGAATCTGCCTGCAATGCGGAATACTCAGGTTTGACCCCTGGGTTGGGGAGATCTCCTGGAGAAGGCAACCCATTCCAGTATTCCTGCCTGGAGAATCCCATGGACAGAGCAGCCTGGCAGGCTACAGTCCATGGAGTCACAAAGAGTAGGACACGACTGAGTGACTAACACTCCACAAGATGGGGTTGGGGGGAAGGAATGCTGTAGGCCAGTGACTCGTCAGCACAGGGGTCCCGGGCACCACGTGTCAGGCCTGTCAGGCTAGGAAGATGCTCACAAGAAAATTCTTATGCAATCACGTGAAGAGATAAGGACCATGGCACAGATGCGTATTTATGGAAAACTGCGCTGAAGAGAGCTGATCGAGGACAGAAAGGGCGGGGCAGGCGCCAGAACCATCACCCACACAGACGCAGCACCAGCTCCACGTGGGGCTCTGGGCTCAGTGCTCAACACGAACTGTCTCATGCCGTTCTCACGGTAACCCTCCGAGAAGAACGGCTGTTACTCTCATCTTGCAGAAGAAAGAAAAGCACAAAAATAGTAGCTGTGTTTTTCTCTGGAAAGAAGACTCTTAAAAATACAACTGAAAGCAGCTGACACTGAAGAAGGTAAATATTCAGCCCAGAGGGAAGCCGGTTCTGGGAAGGACGCGTTCCTCCAGGGTTTCAGGTTTGGAGAACCGTCCCATCACCTCTCTGGCACTGGGGAACATTCCGAGTAGCCGACACTGCTCCTGGCGATAGATGGCTCCTTAATGCTGGTCTTGTCCCCGGAGAGTGGACTCAGAAGAATAAATGATGTCAGCTTCCACAATACCAGTGAAGTCCCTCTGTCCTCATGGGAAATATNTGATTCATTGGAAAAGACCCTGATGCTAGGCAAGGTTGAAGGCAGGAAGAGAAGGGGATGACAATGAGACGCTTGAATGGTATCACCGACTCAATGGACATGAGTTTGAGCGAGCTCTGGGAGTTGGTGATGGACAAGGAAGCTGCAGTCCATGGGTAACAAAGAGTCCAACCGGACTGAGTGACTGAAGTGAACTGAACTGAACCACAATGTCAATAGAAAAAAGTAGTTTGTGGAATTATTTGCATTTTACAAGATGTACACGGAATTAATATCTAAAATAAATATTTCTAAGAGATTAATATGATATAAAGAAAATAAAGAAATTATAAACAAGCAGTTAACAAAAAATAAATCCAAATGGCCAACAAACATATGTTAAGATGCTGAAACTCACATGTAATCAGAAAAATAGTAATTGAAGTAACAGATTGCTTACAGCAGTATTATCTGGGTTCTTGAAAGCCATTCAGTCAAGTTTCTCAGATGCTACACCACCTTCGATTTCTAACAGATAACTAAGTATCCTTAGAGAACATTATCAGTTGAACCTCTATGAGATTTAGAAATATCTGCCCTTTAAAATAACCCCAGATAGATAAACTGAAAATATTTCTGGATATACTTAATGTTGGAGAAAGGAAATTCATTCTGTACCTCTGTAACATGAACATATCCCCAAAGAGTATTACATAATTGAATTGATCCCCACATCACATGCTAACAAGCTTGTGTGCAAAATCCCTCAAGATAGGTTTCAGCAGTATATAAACCAAGAACTTACAGATGTACAAATTTGATTTCAAAGAGGAGGAGGAAACAGAGTTCAAGTTGCCAACATCACCGGACTATGCAGAAAACAAGAGAGTTCCTGCAAAACGTTTACTTCTGCTTCATTGACTATGATTTGTGGATCTTCGATTTTTTGGATTACAACATGGAAACTTTTGAAGAGATGGGAGTACCAGACCACCTTGCTTGTCTCCTGAGAAACCTGCATGCAAGCAAGAAGCAATAGTTAGAACCCAATATGGAACAATGGACTGGCTTCAAATGCGAAAAGCGATTCATCAAGGCTGTATATGGTCCTCTTGCTTATTTAACTTATATGCAGAGCACATTATGCAAAATGCTGGGCTGGATGAATTACAAGCTGGAATCAAGAATGGCAAGANAATATGGAACAATGGACTGGCTTCAAATGCGAAAAGCGATTCATCAAGGCTGTATATGGTCCTCTTGCTTATTTAACTTATATGCAGAGCACATTATGCAAAATGCTGGGCTGGATGAATTACAAGCTGGAATCAAGAATGGCAAGAGAAATATTAACAACCTCAGATAAGCAGATGATACCACCTTAATGACAGGAAGTGAAGAGGAACTAAAGAGCCTCTTGATGAGGGTGAAGGAAGGGAGTGAAAACGCTGGTTTAAAATTCAATAGTCAAAAAACGATCAAGGCATTCAATCTCATCACTTCATGGCAAATAGATGGGGAAACAACAGAAACAGTAATAGACTTTATTCTCTTGGGCTCCNCAGTCCCCTCGGCTCAGCTACTGTCCCCCCCAGCATGGGGTCAGTGCCCTGTCTGGGCAGCACCCAGGATGTGACCAGCAGCTGAGCAGCCTCCCCGGATCTGCTAGCCCATCTTGCCAGGTACCCAGGGCCATCCTCCTGTGCTTCCTCTGCAGGAAGGAAGCAAAGTTCTGAGATGGGCCCTTGTCAGGAACTGGTCCATCCCCTGGTCAAGCCTGTCTTCTCCATCTCTCTCAGGGCAAAGGAAAACCTGAATAGGAGTTGGAGGTGAATCTGATGTCTGGTAAACCTTCACCACCACCAAAGCCAACTCAGAACAAAGGACACCCAGGAAAGGCAAAGTCGATTCTCCAAACCCCTGGCCGTGGTTCTGAGCCTGGGTTTTACATGAGAACCATCCGATCAGGAGAAAGGATGGTTACAAAACTCTGAGCTCCAGTCCCACCACAGCAGACTCACCAATCAGGATATTTGGGGAGGGACCCCAGCATCATAACGTTTTGGAATGCTCCCCAGGCATCCAGGGTTGAGAGCTGGGGAACATTGCCTGCTTTTCACCCATGTGCTCAGTTGTGTCAGACTCTTTGCGACCCCATGGACTGTATGTAGCCCGCCAGTCTCCTCTGTCCATGGGATTTTACAGGCAAGATTTCTGGAGCAGGTTACAATTTCCTTCTCTGGGAACTATGCCCGACTAGGGGGATCGAACCTGCAACTCTTGTGTCTCCTGCATCTCCTGCATTGGCAGAAAGATTCTTTACCACTGAGCCACATGGGAAGCCCTGCTCCTCCCTAGGGCTCAGTTTAATTCTACTTTTTAATTCTATCCATTTTTAACAAGAGACACAGGATGATACTTCCCAGGTGGCTCAAATGGTAAAGAATCTGCCTGCAATGCGGAATACTCAGGTTTGACCCCTGGGTTGGGGAGATCTCCTGGAGAAGGCAACCCATTCCAGTATTCCTGCCTGGAGAATCCCATGGACAGAGCAGCCTGGCAGGCTACAGTCCATGGAGTCACAAAGAGTAGGACACGACTGAGTGACTAACACTCCACAAGATGGGGTTGGGGGGAAGGAATGCTGTAGGCCAGTGACTCGTCAGCACAGGGGTCCCGGGCACCACGTGTCAGGCCTGTCAGGCTAGGAAGATGCTCACAAGAAAATTCTTATGCAATCACGTGAAGAGATAAGGACCATGGCACAGATGCGTATTTATGGAAAACTGCGCTGAAGAGAGCTGATCGAGGACAGAAAGGGCGGGGCAGGCGCCAGAACCATCACCCACACAGACGCAGCACCAGCTCCACGTGGGGCTCTGGGCTCAGTGCTCAACACGAACTGTCTCATGCCGTTCTCACGGTAACCCTCCGAGAAGAACGGCTGTTACTCTCATCTTGCAGAAGAAAGAAAAGCACAAAAATAGTAGCTGTGTTTTTCTCTGGAAAGAAGACTCTTAAAAATACAACTGAAAGCAGCTGACACTGAAGAAGGTAAATATTCAGCCCAGAGGGAAGCCGGTTCTGGGAAGGACGCGTTCCTCCAGGGTTTCAGGTTTGGAGAACCGTCCCATCACCTCTCTGGCACTGGGGAACATTCCAAGTAGCCGACACTGCTCCTGGCGATAGATGGCTCCTTAATGCTGGTCTTGTCCCCAGAGAGTGGACTCAGAAGAATAAATGATGTCAGCTTCCACAATACCAGTGAAGTCCCTCTGTCCTCATGGGAAATATCTATTTCAGCTTTGTTGCCATTGTTATGTCGCATTTACAAAGTCCAGTACGGGTGCCTGGTACTTTGTAAGCCAACCAGGAAGGACAGGGGCGAACGGTGGAGGCGTCTCTGCCTCTCAGAGTCACAGAAGCAGAGCTGCCGTGGGACTTGCAGAGACAGGATAAGGATGACAGTGGTGGAGGTGGCGAGGGCGGGGCACGAGGAAGGAAGAGTGAAGAGGCTGAGGGAAAGCCTGGGGGTTAGGCAGACTCGGCCTAAAAGTCCAGCTCCATCACCAGCTCACCAGGTGTATGGCCTGGGGCAGGTCACCCCACCTCCCCTGCGCACCATCTCCCGAGGTGTTCACGTGCCCACTTTGTGCAGGAGAGGGTGACAGTGACAAGACACGGGCAGAGCTCTCGGGAAAGGGCCCAGCTACACTGCTGCCTAGGACTGAAGAGGAGGCTGGGCTCAGGCCACAGGCGGTGAAGGCAGAGTATCTCTGTGTCCAGCGACAAAACGGGTGGACGGCCGGGGGAGCCCAAGGACCAGCTCAGGCTGCGACCCTCTAGTTCTCTCCACTGGTCTCCCGGCCAACCCTGAGCCCTAGGGCCCGTGGGACCGTCCCTTAGGGAAAGCTGCAGCCTCTGCTCAGAGACGCTCAGTGTGGCTGACCATGGTGGGTCCCTGAATATCAAGATAAACCATGAGGACAAAGGCGCTAGTTGAAGAGCTCGCAGTGAGCGATATGAAGGAGGTGAAATTGCAGAGGAACCTGGGGAGGTTCAGTATCTCGTGGGTGGCACCAGTGTTGGAACAGGATCATCATACAAAGGAAGGACGACCGTTCATCAGGCACAGGGGGAGAAGCCCCTGTAGCCGACCAGGGTAGCGGGAGGGCAGATGATCTTGAAGGTCCTCCAGAGTCTGTGATGGGCAGATTTCAGGTAGGAGGGAAAAGGAGGGTCCTCCTCTCACAGTGAAAAGTAGACTCAGCCCACCTAATGGAAGTCCAGAGGCAGCCGTCTCCACGTCCAGCTGCAACCACATGACCATCCTCAGTCTTTTGTACCTGAGTGTAAATGAGGCTGAGATGAAATGGGGTCTTTGCAGGTGGTTGAGGGACTATACAGTGGCCTCCACGAGAACAGGGCTCCTGTGGAGAGGGGATCAGGGGAGCAGGGAGTGGTCAGGGGCTCCTCCTTGTTCCATCTAATACCAGAGTGCCCATGAGGGAGAGAAAGAAAGTGCTAACTAGAAAACAAGCTGGCATAGCTGGAAGTCCGTGAAGTCATCTGTGCAAATCCTACAATGTAGGTCACCGTTCTGTCTCTAAGACTGCAAGCTCCTGTGTCCCTGTCGGGAGGACATGAGGGGGACAGAGGCTCTGCTGCTGACACCCCAACACACTCATCCCCAGTCGAGGTGGGGAGGGGCCTGGCATGAGTCCCACAGGACCAGGGAATGGTGCCCCCAAGTGCTAAGACACCAGACAAATAGCAGCCAAGTGCTTGCCTGAACAGTCCCCCAGTTCCCATTTGGCCTACCTGTTTACTCCATCCACACCCTCTGAGAGATGCAACTCCACTCCTCCCATATGACCAATGACGGGATGGATGTTTCAGAGATATCAGCAGAAGCTTGGGGGACTGGACACCTGCCTACAGGACTCGATCCCACTTTTCGGCTGCCTGGTCCCATCTCATGATGGGGCCTGCGTACAGAGTGAAGAGGGCCCAGCCACCAGCCGGCCAGACAGTGCCAGGGGACATCCTGCCTGATGGACATCTGTGCTCTAGCCACCACCATCCATGGCTTTTCCCCCCTCAGCTTGAATACAAACACTGATGGGGACCTCACTACATACAAAGAGCACTGAGCAGGTCTGGGGTGGGGGTTCAGGTAGACAGCCTCCCTGGGGCACTTCCACCTCACCTCTTCAGCTATCCTGCAGGGACTCTAGACTCATCCAACCCACGAGAGGTGCTCCCCCTGCAGGCCACACGAACCTGGACTACATGTGTGCACACACAGGGTCACACATGGACACAGGTGCCCACACATCTGCAGCCACTCCACCTCTGGTTCACCCTGCGTCCCCTCCAGTGGCCGCGCCATGAAGCCCACCATCCTGGGCACAATGTCGCCCGAGTCTGCAAGTGGGGTGTCCAGAGCTTGGCCGCAAGACAATTTGGCGTATAGCTAATGGGATGGTCACCCCTGGCCTGGGGACGAAACACGGGAAATTCTTTCCAAATCAGCCCAGCAGAGTCTGAGCATCAGGCCTGGGGGATAGGCTGTGGGGTCATCAGTCATGAACCCTTGGCAGTTCCGAGAACAGCGTCCCCCCAAGCAATGCCTCCTCTTGGGGTCAACCTTCCCTCCCTCTGAGGCTCTGTTACAGACTGTGCCATGTCCCCCCAAATTCATACGTTAAGTCATGACCCCCAGTATCTCAGAAAGTGACTGTTTGGAGGTGAGGTCTCTACAGAGGTAATTAAGATAAAATGACTTACAGATGTGGGATCTTAATTCTCTATGACTGGTGTGGTATAACAGATCAGGACACAGACACACACAGGGGGATGACCATGTAAAAACACAAGAAGAAGATGGTCATCTGCAAGCCAATGAGAGAGGCCTCACGTGGATCCAGCCCTGCCCACACCTTGATCTTAGACTCTGGCCTCCAGGATCAGGAGAGGACAAAGGTCTGTGGTGGCTGCTTTGGCGCCTGAGCTGACCAGGACAGGGTGCTCTCTCTTGCTGCTCCCACCACGGGGGCTCAGGGCTCAGTGACTGCCGCGGGGCCCTGTCATCCCTCTCTCCTGGGACCCGGCACTGCGGCTCCAGGTACTGTCCCCGCAGGGGTCACTCACAAGCACGACCCCACCTTACCGGTCCAGACTCGGCTCTCCAGTCCCAGGCCTGACCACCCTCACAGCCAGCTCACAGCAGAACTCCACCTGAGCCCTGTAAACCCCCTGACATCAGCACAGCCACGGACACCACCGCTTACCAGGCAGCCCGGCCAGAATTCTGCCCTCGGAGCCCCGCCCCTTCCTCACCACCCCCACTCTGAACAGCAGTTCCATCCATGCCTCCCTCCCTCCCACACTGGGGTTCTCAGCCTCCACACATGGACATCTGGGTCGGACCATTCTTTGGGTGGGGCAGTGGGGAGGGGGGCTGTCCTGGGCACTGCAGGACACCTGGGGGCTTTGCCATCCTCCACCCAGAAGATGAGAATGGCACCCCCCAAGTCGTGACAAACATTCCTGACATGACCACATGTGCCCTGGGGCCCAGGAACATAACACAGGTAGGCAACTCTCTCTCAGCTCCTCGGTGCCCGGCGCGCTCGTGATCAGCCTCATTTGTGGAAGGAGGGCCCCCTTTGCAGCCAGTGGGGGTGGCAGCGCTGGCACTTCCAAGGAAGATGTGCCTTAGCCCCTATCACCTCCTCACCACCTCCAGGAAGCCACCCACGACCAACTCCCACCCGCACCCTCCTCTCTCCCAGGTCTCCTTTGAAGCTCGGAGTCCATCTCTCCCAGCGCCTACCCATGACATTGGTGGCCACTCTCGCTCCTCCCACTCCCATCCCGTTACATGCGTCTCCACGTCCTGGCAGCATCACAGAGGCTTCTGGGGTTTGCGCAGATGCTTTCTCCTGGGAACCAGAAGAGGAACCCAGCCCCACCAAACTCCCAGAGCTGGGAGGAGGGAGGAAACCTGCAGCCTAAGGTGGATGCTTATTGAACCTGACTCTTATTTAATATTGAGAACACTTTGCTTCCTAATTCTTGTTTTAATCCAACTATTGCACAAACGTTGATTAAGCAGCTACAGTGATGGGCTCTGGGGATCTGGAAACAAAGAGACAACATCTCCACCCTCTTCTGTTGACAAGGACGACCTCTAACCCTTGGGGAGGTGACGGCGAGGAGATACGGTGACATGTGCAGAGCTGGCCCCCAGGAGCACCAGTGCTGTTGTTCCTACTATTGCCTGTTGCCTTGATAATGCGGAGGACAGGCCTCCTGAGATGGGAAACCCAGGCTGCCCACCCACAGCCCCAGACCCTGCTGACCGACCTGCACCCCCCACAGCCTCTCGGGGCTGAGCCCTACTGCCCAGAGAGGGACAAGGGAGGTGGCTGGGGGCCCTGCCCAGCTCCAGCCTAAGAGAGATGGGGGAGGGAGGCATGGCTACCAAGAGCAGCTGGACTCTCCCAGCCCTAGGGCGTGTCCCCCTGTAGAGGACTGGGTCCATATGCACTGAGGACTTCCCTTCCACTAGAATCAGTTCAAGGGCCTCGAATGTCCAGAGGACTTGCAAAGGCCTGTCTCTTCTTATGGACCGTGCAGCCTTGGGCAGGGGTTTAAGCTCTCAGTGTTCTCACCTGTTAAATGGACAGGATGCCTTGGGGCAAGGAGTAAATGAAACAAGGTCAATCTAGGACCCAGGGTGGGCAGGTGATCCATAAACAGGGAGAGCCCTGCCCCTCTCAACCAGGCCTGCAGCCCAGAGGTGCAGACACAGAGCAACAGTGATGTTTCTGCTCCCAGGGGCCTCCTCTCAGGGAGCCCAGGGCAGCTCCGGGTTGCAGATACCTGAGGACAAGCAGCAGCAGCCGTGCAGGCTCTGATGGCCACTCGCTGGGCCCCTGTCTTTAAGACAAGAAATCACACATGTCGTGAAGGTAGGAAAGCTCTGGATGCCTTTGCAGACCCAGCTCAGCATCCCAGACCCCTGAGGAGAGGGCTGGGTAGTAGCCAGCCCTGCCCAGGGATCAGTGATAGGGGCTAGAGCCTGGAAAACCTCCTGCGGGGTCTCGCTAGGAGAAGCCCCTCCACGATCCTCCTGGGGAAGTTGGGCACATGTCTGGCCATGGTCAGTGGGGAGACCCCACCCTTGACTAAGCTCCTCCAAAGAAGGGCTGGGTCTTGTTGGTCTTGTCAGCAGGCAGCAAATATTATATACATCCATCAAGTCCACATGGATGCGCTGGAGCTGAGCAGGTCCCGTGTTATAACCTGGGGATGCTGCCCTGGGCCAGGCAGCCCACCTGAGGCAAGTATCCCCTTCCTCTTTGAAGGGGAGAAAGAAGAAAGCTCTTCTCTGACCTGTCTCTGCCGGGAGCTCCCATCCCCTCCAGCGATGCTGCCCGCCAGCCTGCTTCTCCACCCTTCCCCCACCTTTCACAGACACCATTCACGGGAGCCCAGCCCTTCATGGAGTAGAAAGCACAGGGTCCTTCAAGCTCACTACAGGCGCTCATAGCCCTATCGCATCTCAGGGCCAAAATCCAGACTCTCCTAGGCATGCGCATGTGTCCAAGTCATTTCAGTTGTGTCTGACTCTTTGTGACCCTATGGACTATTAGCCCACCAGGCTCTCCTGTCCATGGGATTCTCCAGGCAAGAATATAGGAGTGGGGAGCCATTCCCTCCTTCAAGGGATTTCCCCACCCAGGGATCGAACCTGGGTCTCCTGCATTGCAGGCTGATTCTTTACAAGGAAGCCCCTTCCAAGCACATCCCTCCTTAAAGGAGCAAATCCAAGCCCCAGGTCTCAGGGTCCCATCTTCAACCTGCATCTAGTCCCGGCCTCCCGTGTTCACCCCTTCCAGCAGAAATCTGCTGGAAGGCAATGGAGAGTCTGGTCCTCACCCTGCTGCGTGTATAAAATCCTCCAGGAATTCCCTTTACCTTCCACAGGGAGGGTGGGCCAGGCCTCTGGTCCAGGCTCTGCCTCCCTAGGGGGGCTCCGCCAGGCTCCCCTCAACCTGCTATCAGCTCAGAAACTAGCAAAGTGGGCATTTCAGGTGTATCAAATTGCTTGTTTGGCTGTTAATCAGGCCACACTTTGACAAGGGCAAACGATTTAACCACCTGAATCAGTTGAATTCATACTGGGAGTGCTGTTCTGATTTATCAGTAATTGTGTCTGAACCCTCTCTGGGATAGAAGGATGTCGGTATGTCTCTCTTTGAGCTCCACCAGGAGCTGCTCTGGACGCCCCGTTCTCTCTTGTGGCCTCAGGACACTCCATGGGGAAAAGAGACTATTCCAGATGAGGGCCAGCATGCCAGGTCAGCCAGGAGCCCAAGTCCTCCCACCCCACAGACACGGTCACAGAGGAAGGGACCTCGCCTCCCCGCCACTCACCAAGAGCCTCTTAAGCTCCCCTGGGCTGAGCCCCAACGGGTCTCTCCTTCAGTGGGCGTGCTGCCTGCGTGCCTGTATGCCTGCTCTGAGCGGGGGTCCTCAGGGCCTGTAGTGCTTCTGGGACTCAGTCTCCTGGTCCATGGGGGTGATGATACTCTCAGGGAGTCTGTGCATTTTGTGAGCTGATGCAATCGAGTATGTGGATCATCTCCACGGTTAGATAAACGACGAGACAAAACGTCGAATTGGGTTGCTGTTTTTTTTTCCAGAATTCTATTTCCAAGTTAATCACTTGTTTGTTTTTTAGTGAGAAGCTACACCTTGCGTGTTTTCACTAAATAAGTCTATGTTTGAATGTATATTTACATTTCTCACATGTTGCGTTTCACCTAAGGACATCAACCTCTCTCTCCCTTGGTCTATCTCCCTCCTTCCCTTCCTCCCTCCTCCTTTCTTTTTGGACCCACAGCCCACCAAAGAGCTGACAGACCCTGGTCAGGCCAGCTCCCTAGTGGACCCTCCCAGGTCCCAGCTGAGGCCTGGGCCCACTGAGCCGGCCCGAGGTCTGACCAGACTGGGGAGGAATCACCTCCCTGGAGCCTCGGAGAGACAGGATGGGCCGTGATCCCGCCTCTCAGACCCCGCACCTGTGGTCACTCCGAGTGCACGTGCACGCTCCCACGGCTTGGCCAACCCCTGGGCCAGGCACCATCGACCCCAAACGGTGCCACACATCCCACATCTGACCCCACGGAGTTCGCGAGGCCAGTCTCGGCCCCACCCAGCATGCCCCTTCCCCGGCCCTCTTCCCGTCCTCTCTGCAGCTCCTGCCAGGCTTGAACGACCTCCCATGTCCCCCGAAAGGTGGGCCCAGACAAAGTTTCTGGGAGCCATGGCCTGCATCGCAGCCCCTTAAAGCTGCACCCCTTTCCTTGGCTGGGGGCCCCCGAGGCTCTGGGCTCTGCCCTGGTCTGTATCCCAGTCTCCCCAGCAACAGCCCCATGCAAACACAGGATGGGCGAATGGATGCATGGACGGATGGACGACACCTGGGGTCCATCTGTGGGGTGCCTCCCTCCAGTCTCTGTCTGCACTGACCACCAGGTCTTGGGTGCTCCGCCTTCTCTAAATGACAGCCATGTTCATCACATAATTCCGCTCAGGGTTTCGCAGCCACAGCCCGAGTGGTCATAATTCCCTTGAGAACATCTTCGTTTCTTAAAGAAGCCTTAGTCATGGAGGGCGGAAACTCCCACTACCATCCCTTTGAACTGTGTCCATTCCCTGCCCCAGCTGGTACCATGCAACCCTTGACCCCCACCATCCGATGACAAAAGCAGGCAAGCTGTCAGGCACTTTTATTTCCAATCAAAAAGAAAACCAGGAGCTCACGTCCAGCATGTAAACCCCAGGAGTTCCAGCCCCAGTCCAGAGGCTGCCCACCAGGCTGTGCCCACACGGGTGGACCTCACACCGGACACAATGTTACAGCTAGATCGGTACATTGAGGCCAATGGAGGGAGTGCCCATGTTTCTATACTTTTCTGTGTGGGGCTTAAGGAGAGCCTATTTCTGAATTTTCAGCTGAGACAACAAATGATCCTGGCAAATTGCAAAAACCATCCACAGCTTCTCTAAACGCCCCTGGGATTGCGCTACACAAAGATTTCATAAGTTTTCAAGCCCTCTACCCCACATCCTCACTATGGTTGTGGCTTTAAAAATCAAATACTTTCCTATGTTTGTTGAATGGATTCTACAAANGGGGGTGGAGGGGATGGGAGGTTCCCTTACAGGGGATCACAATGACAGATAGCTGCCCTGGTCAGCGTGGGGCAGGGTGTGGGCAGCAAGGATGCTGGTCCAACTCGGAAACACTAACTCTATCCACCCTGAGCACTCTGGAGTCAGGCTTGGAGCCTGAAATCCTAAAAGCAGGACTGACACAGTCAGTGAGCCATGCCAGTGGACCAGAGGGACTGGTGACTGCTGGAAGGCCAGGGGACACCCAGATCAGGGGCTCGCTTGCCCAGAGCCAGGCGGTAGTCCTAACCACAGCTGAGAAGAGTGGACAAAACATTTCAGAAGGATGGTTTGCCCACATCCACATCTCAGCTGATCTTTTTTTATCTGCAGGCTTTGAGATGGCAGAATAGCAGCAAGGCGATAAATTCCTACTGGTGCCTCCTGACCAGAGAGGCTCAGTGGGGACCTGGCCCAGGCTTACGTGTTCTCTCAGCACCAGTGAGAGAGCCAGGAGGATTGGGGTTTATCATCTCATTTACTTACTGAGACTGAATATTTGTGAACAGGGGCACTCTTTTGGAAAAGGGGTTTTGCTGGGGGCACAAAGGAATTCACACACTCTCAGAGAAGAAAGAAAACTTAACCCCAGGCCCCCTCAAGCTTCCAGCTTGAGGAAGGGAGACGGTTATATCAAGGTAGAAATCTGGACCTTGAAGCCCAACCATCCTGGGTTGAGGGCCAGTTCAACCACTCACTCCCGGGCCGTACCTTTGTGCATCGGGCCCACTGTGAGCCTTGGTGTCCTCATCTGTAAGTTGCAAAGGACAGAAGGTGTCTGGTGGGATCTCAGAAAGGTCAGGGATGATGGATGCAAAGTCCCCAGCTCACAGCAGGAGCCTGGTGTTCCAGAGCTGCTACACAGGCCGAATGGTGTCCCCCCAAAAGAGATGGCCACCTCCAACAACTTGGACTTGAGCCTTATTTGGAAAAGGGGTATTTGCAGTGTGATTAAGTTAAAGATCAGGAGGTAAGGTCATCCTGGACTCATTGATACAATGACAAGTGTCCTTATAAAAGAAAGGCAGAAGGGGATTTTGGACATGGAAGAGAAGGACATGTGGAGTGGAGAGATGTAGCCACCAGCCAAGGGACACTGGGCCACCAAGAGCTGGAAGAGGTGGGAGGCATCTTCCTGCCCCTCCCCCAGAGCCTCTGAGGGGAGCACGGCCCTTTCCACACCTTGATTTCAGACCTCCAGCCTCCAGAACTGGGAGAGGATGTATTTCTGTTGTTCTGAGAATCCCAGCCAGTGGTATAGCTGCCCCGGGACATTTGCACAGGTGTGATCATTTGCTAAGGCAGCCCTGAATGGAGGACACCCTCCCCACCAAGGGCTTTCAGGAGGAAGTAATGTTGTCATTCTCACTAAGTTGTGTCTGATTCTTTGTGACCCCATGGACTGCAGCATGCCAGGCTCCTCTATCCTCCACTATCTCCCAGAGTTTGCTCAAATTCATGTCCACTGAGTCAGTGATGCTAACTAACCATCTCATCCTCTGTTGCCCCTTTCTCCTCCTGTCCTTAATCTTTCCCACCATCAGGGTCTTTTCCAATCAGTTGGCTCTCTGCAGCAAATGGCCAAAGTACTGGAGCTTCAGCTTCGGCTTCAGGCTTTCCAATGAATGCTCCAGGTTGATTTTCTTTAGGACTGACTGTTTTCATCTCCATGTGGTCCAAAGAACTTTCAAGAGTCTTCTCCAGCACCACAATTAAAAAGTATCAATTCTTCAGCACTTAGCCTTCTTTATGGTCCAATTCTCACATTCGTACATGACTACTGGAAGAACCATAGCTTTGACTACATGGACTTTGGCAACAAAGTGATGTCTCTGCTTTTTTAGCAAGGAGGAAGTAAAGAGGAGGCTCAATTGTCTCATCACTTCAGTAACCATCAACCATCAGCTCTCTTGTGCCTGGCACATGCTTTTCAGGGAAAGACCTCAGAGAAGCAGAAAAGGCCCTGACATCCAGGCTATAGTTTGGGTTGCCTGGCAAAACAAGGGGCAATCCCTAAAGAAAGGGATTCTGTCAAATTTGGTGAGTGTTTCAGTGGCTGCCTGGGTCCCTATGTCTGTCATCTGACTCTTCCCATCATCCCCATCCTGGTAGAGGCTGCTATAACCAAGCAAACAGACCTTCAGCCCTGTGGCCTCAGGTTGACCAGATGGCTGATGGCAGGCTGCCCACAGCACCTGCCTCTGCAGTTGGTGGTGTTGCTGAGGGGGATGAGGGGAGGCCCCACAGTGCACGTTAAGAAGGAGCCAGGGTATGGTCTTCATCCAGCCTACCTATCCCCTGCCTGGGAAGGCGGCTGCAGCCCCAAGTTCCTGCTGTCAGGAAGCAGTGCCTGCCAACAGCAGTTTGAAGACAAAGATGCCACATTTATGACCTGTCAGTGCTATTAGTTAGGACCCTGGCTGCTACCAGGCCCCACAAATTGTGAAACACAAATTGTTAGCAGCTTGCAGACCATTTGCAAATAAACCCCAGCAGTGAGGCATTAAAAGATCCCCTAAATAAGCATGAAGGCAGTGTCATAGCAGCTCCTTGATACCCTGTTCTGCTCGACACTCATTTCATCAAAGGGGACCCTGCATGGCCCGTGGAGAGGCCGTGCAGGCAGCACTTAAAATGCAAAGATCTGCTGATGTTTCCTATGGAATTATACAAATGGAACCGCTCTTCCATTTTATGATTGAATTAGGTAATGTATTGATGGTGCAGAAAGAAGCAAGGTTATGTCCTTGTTTTCCATGATTTATGGGCTGGGAGCATTTCACAGTTCCCGATTCTGGACATAATCAGACTAACAGAGACTCTTGGAGTCCAGGAAGGCTGGCTGTCACACAGACATGGGACAGCATGGACAGGCTCTCAGCCACTATCACATCTGACAGAGAAGGCCTGCTGAGAGGGGATGCTCCAGCAGCAGGAGGCTAGAATAGTCTTCCTGACTTTTCAGAGAGCTGAGGACAATGCCTGGGACCAGGTCTGAGTCCATCCTCTGAGGCCACCATGAGGCCCTGCTATCCCGGAAGAAACCAGCCAACCCTCCAGGGGTGGGTGAGCTCACGAGATGGTCCAATCCCATCTCTGTGTTTACTAGCTGCCCTTGCTGCTAAATCACTCAGTCGTGTCTGACTCTGTGCGACCTCAAGGACTGTAGACCACGCGGCTCCCCTGTCCATGGGATTCTCCAGGCAAGAATACTGAAGTGGGCTGCCATTTCCTTCTCCAGGAGATCTTCCTGGCCCAGAGACTGAACCTGTATCTCTTACATCTCCTGCATTGGCAGGCAGGTTCTTTACCACTAGCGCCAACTGGGAAGCTGCCCTTGAACAAGTCGATACCCGGTGCTTCAGTCTTCCCATCTGTGAAATGGAGATGCCAGACTGTCTCTGATGGTTAGGATGCAGCTCTATTTGAAAGCCAGTGATGACCCCCAGGTGACCTGCAAAAACTACTCATTCCAGGATTCCACCCAGAGAAGCCATGGATCTGGGATGTCTAAGAAGCAGGAGGTAAACAGTTCCCTGGAATCAGGATGTGCAGAGAATCTGTTCAGGTTGCTGCCTCCCTCCCCTCCCCACAGCTTCTCCACGCCCTTCCACCCCACCCTATGCCTCCCCCAGGCAGCCTGGCAGGCAGGCTGCTGAGCTGCCCTTGGTCTCATCTCACTCCCCTGAACTCTGCCTCCCTCAGTTCATGAAGCTGATAGCTAGAAGGCCACGCTCACAGAGATGGCAGGCAGCTCCAGGTGCGAGGGGGTCTCCTGGCCCACTCCTTCCTGCTCACCCGCACTGTGAACTCTTAAACTTACAAGAAATGCTGAGCCAGCAGCAAATGAAATGGAAAACAATTGCTACTGAGGACAATTATCAACTGTATAACAGCTGCCCCGAAACAGCCAGAACGTACCCCTTCTTCACTGCCCTGCACATACTGGAGCTTTGCAGAGACAGGAAACTGGATCCGCCCAGTGAGCCAGGCCTGCCTGCCCTCGCACACCTGAGGGGCCCACCCTCCCTGGCCTTATAGCTGCTCCCCGGCCTCCTGCCTACCTTGGATGCCTTCCCCAGGCCCCCAGCCTTGTGCATCACGCTCTCCTGACCCTTCTCACGAGGCTTTCTCAGGCAGGGGTGATGTTCCCTGCCTCCATGGCCCCAAAACTCACTCTGGAGCCGGGACAAGGAGAGACCGCAGATGGAAGCAAACTGAATGACACAAAGGGTGAGTGACGACTTCATCTCATCCTGAGTCTCAGGGCAGTTTTCCAGCTCTGAGGCCAGAAGACATGCTAGAGTCCCCAGAGGCCCAGGGTCGAGGGCACGCGGTACAGCAAGCCTTGCCCCCAAACCACCGAGAGGCACCTCCCACGTCTCTGCCCCCCACGTCTGCAGAGTCCCTTTGTCTTCCACACACCAAAGTCACAGAAGAGCCACTGAAGTAGAACAAACTGGCTCTGAGGTTCTCAGGTAAGTCCAGGGCCAGCAGCACCAGCAATACCCAGGAACTCGAAGAAATGCACATTCTCAGGCTGAAGCTCAGACCCAGGGAATCAAGAGGCCCTGGGCCCGGGAATCTGCATTTTCACAAGTTCCTCAGGGCTCGGGGTCCCGGGCTCTGAGGCTGAGTGGGAATGCAAGTGGCCCTTCACTGAGTGAGCACCAGGGGCAGGCATTGTGCACAGCCCTTCAAAGGCCTTAATTTAATTCCCCTGAGCCCCTGACAAACGGATGCTGTTATTAGCTCATTCTACAGATGACGGGAATGAGGCCCAGAGAGGGTGAGTAATGCATGGAAGGCCCCACAGCAGGTAACAGTCCAGATCTGAGACGCAGACATCTGACTCTTGCCAGTAACACAGCGCTGGGGCTCTGGCAGGTGGAGCCCACCCACCACTCACTGAGCTCCACAGGGTCTAAGGGACCTGGCCATGACAATGATGCATCCTCACTCCTTACAAAGGCATCATCATCGCCGTCATCATCACCGTCACACCCACGTCCAAGGCCCCATGAAGGCTCAGCGTGGCTCTGCATGTTGTGAGGGTGGGGCTACAGGAAACACAGAAGACACCTTGGGCTTGAAATCATACAAAACCAGGTAGATGCTCCGCAGGCAGCAATGAGCTGCCTGGGACAGGGAGCTAGGACGCCCCAGGACTGAGGCAGTGGGGGCGTGAGCTGGTCTCTGAGGGCTGATGTGGTTGGTCTCCAGCCAAGAGAGCAGAAGAAAAGTGGTCCAGGTGCAGACACAGATGGGGGTGGGCCCAGGCAGGGTCAGGGGAGGAAGCNAATGACACAAAGGGTGAGTGACGACTTCATCTCATCCTGAGTCTCAGGGCAGTTTTCCAGCTCTGAGGCCAGAAGACATGCTAGAGTCCCCAGAGGCCCAGGGTCGAGGGCACGCGGTACAGCAAGCCTTGCCCCCAAACCACCGAGAGGCACCTCCCACGTCTCTGCCCCCCACGTCTGCAGAGTCCCTTTGTCTTCCACACACCAAAGTCACAGAAGAGCCACTGAAGTAGAACAAACTGGCTCTGAGGTTCTCAGGTAAGTCCAGGGCCAGCAGCACCAGCAATACCCAGGAACTCGAAGAAATGCACATTCTCAGGCTGAAGCTCAGACCCAGGGAATCAAGAGGCCCTGGGCCCGGGAATCTGCATTTTCACAAGTTCCTCAGGGCTCGGGGTCCCGGGCTCTGAGGCTGAGTGGGAATGCAAGTGGCCCTTCACTGAGTGAGCACCAGGGGCAGGCATTGTGCACAGCCCTTCAAAGGCCTTAATTTAATTCCCCTGAGCCCCTGACAAACGGATGCTGTTATTAGCTCATTCTACAGATGACGGGAATGAGGCCCAGAGAGGGTGAGTAATGCATGGAAGGCCCCACAGCAGGTAACAGTCCAGATCTGAGACGCAGACATCTGACTCTTGCCAGTAACACAGCGCTGGGGCTCTGGCAGGTGGAGCCCACCCACCACTCACTGAGCTCCACAGGGTAGAAGGGACCTGGCCATGACAATGATGCATCCTCACTCCTTACAAAGGCATCATCATCGCCGTCATCATCACCGTCACACCCACGTCCAAGGCCCCATGAAGGCTCAGCGTGGCTCTGCATGTTGTGAGGGTGGGGCTACAGGAAACACAGAAGACACCTTGGGCTTGAAATCATACAAAACCAGGTAGATGCTCCGCAGGCAGCAATGAGCTGCCTGGGACAGGGAGCTAGGACGCCCCAGGACTGAGGCAGTGGGGGCGTGAGCTGGTCTCTGAGGGCTGATGTGGTTGGTCTCCAGCCAAGAGAGCAGAAGAAAAGTGGTCCAGGTGCAGACACAGATGGGGGTGGGCCCAGGCAGGGTCAGGGGAGGAAGCCACACAGGGTAGGTGGAAGCCAGACAGGTGGTCAAGCTGGACCAGCATGGAGATGCTTCTGTAGCAATGACAACCTCTGTAGCGATGATGGGTCACCACTCACAGAGATCCTCATCAACCATCCCCACAGTCCCATGACATCAGCACCTCTGCTTCCACGACCCTAAGATGCGAGCTGCCCGCACGCTTAGCATCTCTGAAGTTACGAGATCCCAATCCACAGCATCAGAGCCCAGATTTGGGCTCTCTGGGCTGTGTGGCCTTAAGGATGTACTCAACCTCTCTGTGCCTCAAGACAGTAATATGAGCATCACTGCAGGGGTGCTAAGGATTGACCACTGTGTGGTTTTCAGCATGCAGCAAGCTGAGAGACGCTGCCACCATGGCTAGTATCACCCTCGTCATTCTGCAGGTGGGGAGACCCAGGCAGAGGCCCTGACAAGCCTCCCTGCATCACGAGCTGAGCAACATTCCCATTTGGGCCCATCAGATCCCAAGCACGCAGCTTCCTGCCCATGGCCTGCCTATCCATGTGGGGACACAGCCAGAAGTGACAATTCAAGATGCACTGTTTCTAGAGAGGCCTTCTCCTCCACACCCACGATGGGGCACAGAGATGAGCAGCCAGCTTCTTCCCTGGGACCACCTCTGTGCAGTCAAGTCCCCTCTGCCCCAGATGACTCGTCTTAGGAGTGTGAGCAGAGAGGCCCAGAAAGGACAGCACCCAGCCCTGCCTCGGGCCACCCCTGGAGGCCCTGGCACCTCGTGGGTCTTCCTGGAGGCTGGTCAGAGGGGCAGGCATGGCTGGCATCCCAGTCTGGCTCTGGCAGGCGCTTGGGCCCCTCTCCTCGGCCTGCGGCTGGCAGACAGGGACGCCAGCGTGGCCCAGCGCACACCCCTCTCCATGGAGGTCTGCAGTAATTCTGCACACTGTCCGCGGTGCTGAAAACACGAACGTCCAAGGGGCTTTTCCAAACAGTGTGGGCATTCAGCGGGCTGTGGGTTAACAGTGGGCATTTCATCAAAACGTCTGAAATAACACTTGACGTTTGTCCAGTCTAGACAAAGGGATTTTGTACGAGTTTGGCTGTTTAATCTAAAAACTGCACCTGTCTCGTTGATTTATTTAACTCTTCCCCTCAGGATTTTAAGCCAATAACAGGTGCTGGAAAGCACTCCATTTCAAACAGAACTTGCTCAGAAGTTTATCTTCACGATATTTCCAAATCCACCCAAATTCTAATGTCAAAGACCTGTTATTTAGCTCATATATTGTATAGGTTATAAGACACAAGACTATAATCCTGCAGAGAAATGGCCTATTTAGACTCCCCTTCAGCCAAAAGTCCACATAAAAAACAAGTCTGGAAAGAGGCTTGTGCTGGAACCTAAGCACTTAAGTAGCAATGCTACAGCAACTTTGCCGTTCTTATTGGGGAAGAAACAAATTTTATTTGTCTAGATATAAAAACTCCAACGCACCTGAAGATACATCTGTAATTCTGCCCAGCAGTTGTACCAGCCTCAAGAAAGGCTTTGCGAGGGAGTGAAGAGGACAGCCGTGGCCTGTATGGTGCCCAGAGCTGGGGCCAGCAGGGTCAGGCCTCTGTGCAGTCCCATGACATTCATTCACACACAAGCAGCTACTGAGGAAAGGCTGTGGGCCCAGCAGACCTGCAGCTGAACTCCACCCGAGCCTCTGCGTCCCATGGGTGTATAGTGAAAGTGAAAGTTGCTCAGTTGTGTCCACCTCTTTGAGACCCTGTGGATTAAACAGTCCATGGCATTCTCCAGGCCAGAATACTGGAGCGGGTAGCCTTTCCATTCTCCAAGGGATCTTCCCAACCCAGGGATCACACTCAGGTCTCCCGCATTGCAGGTGGATTCTTTACCAGCTGAGTCACAAGAGAAGTCCCTGGGTGTATAGTAGGGGGAGGGAATACCATCCCCCCAAATCCACATCCCCCTGAATCTCAGAATGTGACCTTATTTAGAAATAGGGTCTTTGAAGCTGTAATCAAGAAGAGGTCGTATTGAAGTCTAATGACTGGTGTGATGTGTAATTTTATGTGCCAACAACTTGTCTAAGCCATGAGGTCCCCAGACATCTAACCAAATGTTATCCTGACTGTGTCTGCGAGAGGGTTCCTGGATGAGATCACTATTTGGATCTGAAAACTCAGTAAAGCAGATTGCCCTCCCTACTGTGGGTGGGCCTCAGTTGAAGATTTTAAAAAGACAAAAGGCTGAGGAGGCAGGACCTCTTTCTACCTGATTGCTTTGAGCTGGGACATCAGGCATTTCCTATCTTTGGACCTGAACTAAAATTTTAGCTTTTCTCTGGGTCTCAAGGCTGCTGTCTTTTGGACAGCATAGTCTGTTTAACCATTCACCTATCAAAGAACATTTAGGTTATTTCTACATTTTGGCTACTACAAATAGAATTGTGGTAAAGTATAATGTCTAGAGTTTTGTGTAAGCATAAGCTTCATTCTTCTGGGTAAATATCCAGAGACATGATAGCTGGGTCACTGGGGTCCTTTGTTATGACAGCCCTGGAAAACTAATCAGCTGGGGTCACTTATTATCTCAGGTGGCCCCCACCTAATAGTCAAAGACATGAGGATCTTTCATTCATTCATCCATTGACCCATCAAATATTTACTGAAAGTCTGCTCTGAAACATCTCTGTCTGGGGTCTAGTGACACAAGATACAACCCTCTGCCTTGTGGCGTTTACATTCCAGGAAGGGGAGACAGGCAAGACACAAATCAAGCAAAAGTACAGCAGACCAGACAGCAAAGAGGGCTGTCGAGAGAAATGCCTGCATCAGGAAGTGGGGTACAGAACACGCACGAGGGTGCTGTCTGAAGTTGGATGGTACGTTTAAGACGGGGAGGAGCTGGGGGATGCATGGCACAAAGCTACCCACCAGGGCCCTAGTCAGCAGCTTGTTCTTGACCTTCAGGGCTCAAACAGGTATAGCCATGCACACTTGACCTCAGAGACTTGGTGTGTGTCTTTGGGCAAGTTACAGAACCTCTCTGAGAATTGTTGTTGCTGTTGTTGCTTTTAATATTTTTATTTATTTGTTTGCTTGGCTGCACAGGGTCTTAGTTGCTGCATGTCTCATCTAGTTCCCCAACCAGGGATAGAACCTGGGCCCCCTGCACTGGGAACTTGGGAGTCTTAGCCTTGGACCCCCAGGGAAGCCCCTGAGGACTGGTTTTCTCAGCTGTTGAAAGGAGATGGTGATAGGATCATTTCACTGGATTGCGATAAAGATGGGATGCTTCAAGGTAGGTGTGCCTGGCCCACGGTCCTACTGTGTCCATAAATGTCAGTGATTATTTGGAATCCCCAGCAGAGTGGTTTACGCACCTCCTGGTGTCTACGCCTTGCATAATGCACTCTCCCAAGTGTGGGTAGGTCCTATGATGCCCCTCTAACCAACAGAAACCAGGAAAGGTGGTGATGTCACATCTGGGATGACATTACTTAGGATTCTAACATCCTTCTTGCTAGGAGATGCTCCCTCTCATTGGCTTTGAAGAAGCCAGCTGCCACGCTGCAGGCTGCTATGTGGGGAGGGCCACAGGGTGAAGGAGCGAAAGCCAGGAAGAAACGGAGCACTCGGTCAGGGAACCTGCAGGAGCTGCAACAACCAGGGGTGTGGCAGTGTGTCCTTCCTGGGCTGAGCCTCAGACGAACCAGTCCCAGCCCACAGTGGACACATTCTTGCCCAGAGCCTGGCTAGGCCAGGCCAGGCTCCAGACCCACAGAAAGTGGGAAACCATGTGTGTGTGTTGTTTCAAGCCACTGATTTGTGGTGCTTTGTTAGGCAGCCATGGATAACTAACACGAAGGCTGCTCATCTTTAGAAATAGGGCAGGCCCTGCAGTGCACAATGCTGGGCCAGAGTCACTGATGCTAGTGAACCACACACTTTCTGTCCATGCACATTTCTAAGTGATTCACAAACACACACTCTTCCTCACTTGGAACCATAAGAACCCTGTGAAATAGGGGCCACAGGGAAGACTCATAAGGGAGTCATTCCACATGGCCCCTAGCACTGAAGCAAGGGTCAGCCCTTTATATTCGCTAGTAGGGCTGACCCAGTCAGTCCCATTCAGTTCAGTTCGGTTCAGTCACTCAGTCGTGTCCAATTCTTTGTGACCCCATGGACTGCAGAATGCCAGGCTTCACTGTCCATCACCAACTTGGGAAGCTTGCTCAAACTCATGTCCCCCAAGTCAGTGATGCCATCCAACCATCTCATCCTCTGTTGTCCACTTCTCCTGTCTTCAGTCTTTCCGAGCATCAAGGTCTTTTCCAGTGAGTCAGTTCTTCCCGTCAACGTGACCAAAGTTTTGGAGTTTCAGCTTCAGCATCAGTCCTTCCAATGAATGTTCAGGACTGATTTCCTTTAGGATGGACTTGTTTGACCTCCTTGTAGTCCAAGGGACTCTCAAGAGTCTTCTCCAACACCACAGTTCAAAAGCATCAATTCTTCAGTGCTCAGGTTTCTTTATAGTCCAACTCTCACATCCATACAGGACTACTGGAAAAACCATAGCTTTGACTAGATGAACCTTTGCTGGGCAAAGTAATGTCTCTGCTTTTTAATATGCTGGCTAGGTTGGTCATAGCTTTCCTTCCAAAGAGCAAGTGTTTTAATTTCATAGCTGCAGTCACCATCTGCAGTGATCTTGGAGCCCAAAAAAATAAAGTATCTCACTGTTTCCATTGTTTCACCATCTACTTGCCATGAAGTGATGGAACTGGAAGCAATGATCTTAGTTTTCTGAATGTTGAGTTTTAAGACAACTTTTTCACTCTCCTCTTCACTTTCATCAAGAGGCTCTTTATAGTTCCTCTTCTTTTTCTGCCATAAGGGTGATGTCATCTGTGTATCTGAAGTTGTTGATATTTCTCCCAGCAATCTTGACTCCAGCTTGTGCTTCATCCAGCCTGGCATTTCACATGACGTACTCTGCATATAAGCTAAATAAGCAGAGTGACAATATACAACCTTGATGTACTCCTTTCCCTATTTGGAATCATTCTGTTGTTCCATGTCCGGTTCTGTTGCTTCTTGACCTGCATACAGATTTCTCCAGAGGCAGATACGGTGATCTGGAATTCCCATCTCTTTAAGAATTTTCCACAGTTTATTGTGATCCACATAGTCAGAGGCTTTGGCATAGTCAATAAAGCAGATATTTTTCTGGAAATCTCTTGCTTTTTGGATGATCAAACAGATGTTGGCAATTTGATCTCTGTTTCCTCTGCCTTTTCTAAATCTAGTTTTATTCAAATCTGGAAGTTCATGGTTCACATACAGCTGAAGCCTGACTTGGAAATTTTTGAGTATTACTTTGCTAGCATGTGAGATGAGTGCAATTGTGCAGTAGTTTGAACATTCTTTGGCGTTGCCTTTCTTTGGGATTGGAATGAAAACTGACCTTTTCCAGCCCTGTGGCCACTGCTGAGCTTTCCAAATGTGCTGGCATATTGAGTGCAGCACTGTCACAGCATCATCTTTTAGGATTTGAAACAGCTCAATTGGAATTCCATCAGCTCCACTAGCTTTGTTCATCATGATGCTTCCTAAGGCCCACTTGACTTCACATTCCAGGATGTTTGGTTCGAGATAAGTGATCACACCATCACGGTTATCTGGGTCATGAAGATGTTTTTTCGTATATCTCTTCTGTGTATACCATTTCTGTCCTTTATTGTGCCCTTCTTTGCATGAAATGTTCCGCTGGTATCTCTAGTTTTCTTGAAGAGATCTCTAGTCTTTGCCATTCTATTGTTTTCCTCTATTTCTTTGCATTGATCACTGAGGAAAGCATTGTCATTTCTCCATGCTATTCTTTGGAACTCTGCATTCAATGGGTATATCTTTCTTTTTCTCCTTTGCCTTTCACTTCTCTTCTTTTCACAGCTATTTGTAAGTCCTCCTCAGGCAACCATTTTGACTTTTTGCATTTCCTTTNAGCATTGTCATTTCTCCATGCTATTCTTTGGAACTCTGCATTCAATGGGTATATCTTTCTTTTTCTCCTTTGCCTTTCACTTCTCTTCTTTTCACAGCTATTTGTAAGTCCTCCTCAGGCAACCATTTTGACTTTTTGCATTTCCTTTTCCTTGGGGATGGTCTTGATCACTGTCTCCTGTACAAAGTGACAAACCTCTGTCCATAGTTCTTCAGGCACTCTATCAGATCTAATCCCTTGAATCTATTTGTCACTAGCATTGTATAATCATAAGGGATTTGATTTAGGTCATACCTGAATGGTCTAGGGGTTTTCCCTACTTTCTTCCATTTAAGTCCCATTGGGGGTTGCTAAACCCACCACTTACTGGGCCCCAGCTTGACCCACACTCAAAAAGCTGTCTTCAAGNATTGTATAATCATAAGGGATTTGATTTAGGTCATACCTGAATGGTCTAGGGGTTTTCCCTACTTTCTTCCATTTAAGTCCCATTGGGGGTTGCTAAACCCACCACTTACTGGGCCCCAGCTTGACCCACACTCAAAAAGCTGTCTTCAAGGAGAAAACCCACCATTCTGAAAAACAAAAAGCATCCTACTCCATAGTTCTATACTGTATTTATAATATACAGTTAATGTTTATTATTTTGGCTGTGCTACGCAGTTTGTGGAGCTTCTCCCAGTGGCTCAGTGGTAAAGAAACTGCCTGCCAATGCAGGAGACTTAAGAGACGTGGGTTTGATCCCTGGGTCGGGAAGATCCCCTGGAGGAGGGCATGGCAACCCACTTCAGCACTCTTGCCTGGAGAATCTCATGGAAAGAGCAGCCTGGGGGCCTACAGTCCATGAGGTCACAAAGAACTGGAAACGACTGAAGCAACTGAGCACATGCATCTCGTGGGATCTTAAAGCAGGGACTGAAACCGTGGCTCTAGCAGTGAAAGGGCAGAGTCCTAACCACTCGAGAGCCAGGGAATTTCCTAACATCTCTTCTTAAAATTAGTGAATCTAGGGGCTTCCCTGGTGGTCCAGTGGAGAAGCACCTGCATTCCATTGCAGGAGCTGTGGGCTTGATTCCTGGCCAAGAAACTAAGATCCCACGTCCCACAGAGCAACTAAGCCTGCACATCACAGCTACTGAGCCTGCAGGCCACAACTAACACCCAATGCAGCCTAAATAAAAAAGAGACATTAAAAAAAAATTAGTGAATTGACATTCTGATTTGAACCAACAGTTATATCCAAAACCACCATGGACAGACAGATACAGTGGCTCATTTTCATCATTTATGGTACATATTTACTACAGACTCTTAATGAGCTGAACACAGGCTCACACATAATTTTTTTTTTTTATTTTATGTCATTTTCATTTGGAATATTTGCTGGTTGCTTTGTATGAGGCAAGTCTCTCCCACCCCACGTGAATCTCGGCTGACTAACTTGAAGAGTCTCCTGTAAACCAGGGCCTCACGCCCACTGCACGGCCAGCTTTGGTTTCAGATGTTAGTGTGTTTTTTTTTTTTTCTTCTTAATCGTTCTTTCCCTTCTTAATCCCCTCTCTGCCATCCACTTAGCATAGCAGAGTGAGCCAGGAGACAGTGGGGTACCCTCTGGAAGAGGAGAGAAAAGCCGCTGGCCAGCTCTCATGGAGACCCTCCTCTATTTGAACGGCTCATTTATGACCAATAAAAGCAATTAATCTCTGCAGCAGGCTGGGCAGGGGCTGCACACACCACATCGGCAGCCTCTCTATTAGAAGAAGCAGGTCGTGAGGTCAGAATCTGTAGCCTTCAGGAGCCTGACAAGCTGGAATGCACCAGAGATCGCAGCCCACCCTAACTCTCCACAGGGGTGCCCCTCTGCACTGTTCCTGACAACTCAGCCTGGGCTTGTATGCCTCTTCTGTCTGGGAACTCACTCTCTCTAAGAGCCGTTCATTGCATCACTGGACACCTCCTGCAAAGATTATGTCATTGTTTTCCTTGAACTAATCTCAGCCATCCTGTGAGTCCTGACCACTTTTCCCATACCATCACAAAGTCCACACCACCCTCCGTCCCAAACAGCCCTGCTGACGGAGGACTTCAGCTCACACGGCCCAGGTTAACTCCTGATTCTCCCAAGCCTTCCCTCCTCCTAGACACACAAACATCTCTCATGTCTCTGCGTATTCAGTCCCTCCATCACCCACCCATCCATCCCTGAGTGTATTAACCTCATGGTAGACAACCGCTGGGGATGCACCAGGCCTGTGCTGGGTGCAGGGATCCAGCAGGAGTGAGACTGACAGCCTGCTCTCTTGGAACATCTGTCCCTGATGAAGGAACTAGAGAGTCAGCGAGGCCATGTCACATTTCCCCAGTGTCCTACAAACAAGGAACTGTCGCGGGGGGGCCCCAGGGGGTGGGCCTTTGAACACAGGATGGCCAGGGACACACATAGAGACAGAGGCATGAGGGTGAGGACAAAGGAAAATGCTGGTCACTCAAGTAGGTCACTCCTACTTCTGGAGTTCTCTCCATGGCTCTGAGTGGGACTGGTCATCTCTGCCAGGGAACAGGAAGGAGGATGGTGATACAGATTAGGGAGTCTGAGTCACCTTCTGACCTGCCCCCAGGGGTTGGGCAAGACCACCAGTAAGGCTGCCGGCCTCTCCACAAAGGGCTGGGCCAGGCAGGCAGGGCTGGGAGGGCATTATGGTTGGTCCCAAGAAGTCAGATGACTCAAGGAAAGGGGAGTGAGCTGGTGCTCCTGCAAGGGGAGACTCTTACCTCCTCCCCTCTCCTGCAAATCGAGCTCCAACACCCACGGCTGGGTGAAGGCCCGACCTTCTATTCACACCTGGTGAAGAGCAACCCATCAGTGGAAGTTTTGTCCACTGCTCTTTTTGGAAAAAACTTCTGGAGCCAACAACATTGCATCTCTTCTCCATACTCTTGCTGTTCAGTCACTCAGCTGTGTCCCACTCTTTGAGACCCCATGGACTGGAGCACAACTGGCTTCCCTGTCCTTCACCATCTCCTGGATGGAGTTTGCTCAAACTCATGTCCAATGAGTTGGCGATGCCATCCTACCATCTCCTCTTCTGTCACCCTCTTCTCCTCCTGCCCTCAGTCTTTCCCAGCATCAGGATCTTTTCCATGAGTCAGATTTTTGCATCAAGTGGCCAAAGTATTGGAGCTTCAGCATCAGTCCTTCCAGTGAATATTCAGGGTTGATTTCCTTTAGAATTGACTGGCTTGATCTCTTTGCTGTCCAAGGGACTCTCAAGAGACCCTACTCTTAGCAAATTCAACAAAACCATACCTCAGGTGGCATCTAGAAATCCTCACAGTGCCCTTTTTTTGGTGCCTGGCCCTCAGTGAGACACTGGAAGACAAGGTCTGCCTGAGCACTGTCAGCCCCAGAGCCTGGATGACAGACAGGAAGGGCACCCAAAATCCCCATCTCCCTCCCTCAGCCTGTCTGCCTCCACCCCCACATAAATGTCCAGGGACACTGTGGGCTGGAGTCCCCAAGGAACCACCTTCTCTTCTCTCTGATATGTGCATTATTTGAAAGCTAACTTTCCTGACTCTGAGAAGGGGTGGTGCAGAAGTCGACCCCAGGGAGGACAGGGGCCCCAGGAGGACAGGAGTGAGGGTCAGCATCTCACTGGCCAGCTGGACCGGAAACATCATGTACAATGATGACGCAACCAGACCCATCTCAGGAGCCAGTAGCCTCTTCTGGAATTATTCGCCGAAGTTTGAATTTGTCGTAAATAAACTCAATTTTCACTCCCTTCACACAAATCATCTTTTTTTGGAACTGGTTAAAAAAAAGAATAAGGAAAAAAAAAAAAAAAACCCATGAGCGAGTGCCTAAAAGATGAGGAAATCGGAGCAGCGTGACTAACACACAGGCACCGAAAATGAAACGAGGAGGCCAACGCATGGTGCCCAGCGATATCTGCAGCTTGAGAACCAAGCGACACAGAGTTCTCTTCTGAGAGAGGCCGGGTGTCCAGACCCAGCGGAGGAGGAGGGGCAGTGAGTGGCTGGCAAGGGCTGCTGTCCCTAGGCAAGGACTCGAGCCTCCTCTCCAGTAAAGGTGTCTGAGTTCCAGCAGGAAACAAGGTAGCTCTGATGCTGTTTCTCGAAGCAACTTCACTGCACACCCAGGACGTCATGCTGACTCAGGGAGAAACCACTCTACCTTCTCCCAGTTCTTCTGCCCTGAAGGTTTGTGGACCAGCGTTTAACCAGCTTTGGCTACACCTCCATCCATCGTGAGACTCTGCGAGACCCTCAGACCCTGGTGTAAAGGACACTGTATAGTAAAGGATTTAACCTTGACCTGAGAGGTCTGGTTTTGCCCATGGCCACTGGGAGGTGGGTCCAGGCCCTGGGAATGTCCTGCCTGATCAGAATGTCTGTGTTTTTTCCCGGGGGGCTTGGCCACCAAATAGTTCAAGAGTATGACTCAGGAGGTGCGTCACATGGTATCTGCTTGAATTTCAAGGGGCGGAGATGGAGGCCAGTCACGTGGGCAGTCAACCGAGCCCCAGTGAAAACTTTGTGGACACCAAGCCTCACTCGGGTGAGCTTTCCTGGGGTCAGCGCTGCAGGTGCACCATCATACACTGTCCCCAGGAGAGGACGATGTCCTGACTGCATGAGGAGGGGCCCACTGGGAGTCTGGGTTTGGCTCCTTCCCAGGCTCTGCCCATGCGTCTCTTCCCACTGCCAATTTTAATCTGCATCCTTTCCCTGTAGTAAACTTTAACTGTGAGTGCAAGAGCCTGTCCGAGTTCTGGGAGCCCCTCTAGTAAATTACCGAACCTGAGGGTGGCCCTGAGGACCCTCAAATGCTGCAGCTGGTGTCAGAAGTGGGAGTGGTCTGGGGATTCCCAAACACAGGAGCCCATGTAGGAAGAGACGGTGGTTCTGGGGACAGCTCCCATCACTGGTCCTCAAGGGGCTCAGGAGAGGGACAAGGGCTGGAGAGTAGGACACGGTCCATGTCCCAGGTCCTGCCCCCTCCTCCTGTCCTGAGGCTCTGACACCTGGACTCTACGGGGAAGGGAGTGTGTTCCCCAAGCCTGCAGGAGGATGCTGGAGCCAGTGCCCCAGACAACGTCTCCATGGCCACATGGCAACATGATTCATGCCCTGTGCAGAATCTGTGTTTGAAAACGCTGAATGTCAAGAAGGAAGAGCAGAAGTAGGCAACGAGACAGAAATAGGCACATGCAGATGAAAGGAGGCTTTTGTTTGCACAGAACTTTCTGCCAGAGACCCCAAAATACAGAGACAGGGAGGCAGAGAAGAGTGTAGCTTGCTTACTCTGTCCTGTCCTCTGTGCAAACAAAAACTGGCTTGATAAGCTTCTCATCAAAACAGAGCCCCGGGGTCCAAGAGCTCCTGCCTGCTGTGTGCAAAAGCCTGGCCAGCTGTGCTCTGGGTCAGAAAGTCCCCCCTTGTATCTGACTTCAGTCCTTCATTTCACCACCAGCACCTCTGCCTTCCCTCTCACCTCTGAACCCACCAAGAGTCAGCAAACTGTTCCTATAAAAGTCCAGAGAGCAAGTATTTCAGGCTGCTGACCTGGCACAATCATGCAATCCTGTCCTTTGCAGCACAAAAACAGTCACAATATGCAGATGAGTGGGTGTGGCCATGTGCCAATAAAACTTTATTTACAAAATCAGGCAGCAGTGGGATACTGCCTTCAGACTTTTGTTTGCTGACCCCTGACCTACATAATAGCTCCTAAAGCCCCAAAGGTTCTCCGTGAATCCCCTCTCCAATGCCCTCCCCCCACCCATTAGCCTATGCTGCAAGCCAATCTCTCAGCTTGGTTGCAATCTCAGGGTCCAGGGCAGCCAGAATTAGCAAATGAAAATAAAATCTGCATTTCAGAAAAACAACAGCTTTAGCCTTTTTTTTAATGTAAGGATATCTCACGCAAAATTTGGGGCAAACTTTTACCAAAATGTGTACATTTAAACAATTGTCTGAAATTCAAATATAACCAGGCATCCTGTGTTTTATCTGGCAGCTGTATGTGGTGGCAACACAGTTCAATACAGTCTACAGAGATCCCAAATCTCAGGAATGGCACCTCCCCTGAACCACTAATTCTGATAAAGCTCTAGGAGAGAAGGGAAGAGAGAACAGAATGGGGGGAAGACAAGACGGGAGGAGCAGGCATAGGAAAACTGGACATCAAAGACACCTCTTTACCTAAGTCATTTGTATCAGTCAGCTGCACTGTGTAACAAATGACCACAAACTTAGCAGCTTGAACCACCAGCCAGGGATCAGCCCATACCTCTGTGGGTCCAAGCCCAGAGGGGCATAGCTGATCATCTGCTCAGGCCTGTACAAGCTCGCATCAAGGCACTGTTGGGCTGCTTCTCCCCAGGAGATGCTGGGGAAAGATCCTCTTCTGAGGTCATGCAGACAGCCAGCACAATCCAGTCCCCAAGGTTGCAGGACTGAAGTCCCCGTTTCCTCAACGGGTGGTCATTTCCATCT
Source organism: Neotragus pygmaeus (assembly GCA_006410875.1). Lineage (NCBI taxonomy): Eukaryota > Metazoa > Chordata > Mammalia > Artiodactyla > Bovidae > Neotragus > Neotragus pygmaeus. The sequence continues at coordinate 109,769 of SJYV01013771.1, forward strand.
CCACACCACATCACAACCTTCTGATGGTTGGAATCTCCCTACCTGGCTTCTGCATCTCCCCATCTTTCTGCCTCAGTGTCTAAGGGCATGCACAGTCCCACTACAGCCACTCGGATAATCCATGGAAATCTCCTTATTCTAGGATCAACTGATTAGTGACCTTAATTACTTCTGCAAAGTCCCCTTTGTGTGTCAGGTGATGGAATCAGGGCAGAGCATCACATCCCAATCAAAGCCCAGGACCTGCAAGGGGGCCACAACTATCAACCATCATCCACTGGGACGCTCACCCCTGGAGACCTCGTGGAGCACCAGAGCAACACGGCCCAGTCTCCGGAAACGGCGCTGGAGAGAGCTGGCATTTGCAGTGGAAGCGCCTCTACAGGGGGTTCTGGTCCCCAGAGATGGCAGCTCTGGGGCCATCTGAGAGCTTCTGCCAGACATCCTGCTCCCAGACCCCCAAACTTCATCAGAGGCATGATGCAGAGTCCCAAACAGAGCCATACCATATCCCAACGCCACACGGGCAAAGCTCAGGCAGAGATAGTCTTCCATTCCTGTAGTGCCCCCAAACCTGGAACATCTGGCCACTTGTAGTCCTGTGGCCCCTGGAGGTTCAGCTCTTTCATTTTTGTTCAACGTGCCTGTAGCTTTTCATACTGCACTGATACGGGGTCCAATAACCTTGGTGGCACTCAGCAACCAAAAGGTCCAGCCACGGAAGGTCTGAGGGACCTCGAATGCCCTCCCACCCAATGCCAAGGGTCCACACCCAGGAGACAGGCAGTGTTTAGATTAAATGTACACGTTGTAATGATGCTCAGGCAGCTCAGAGAGCCTCAAACCACAGAAACCAGGGAGGTGGGGGAGGGTTCTGGAAGACTCCACTCAGTGGGGAAGGACAGTGCTCAGGAGAATGCTCATTTCCAAAAGTCTCATTCTTGCCACGGTACCCAAGTGTACGTGGGAGGTCTGCGCTGTGGGTCCCTGCTCAGACCATCACAATGAAAGCAGGCTCCAACCAGCTTCTCTGTGAAACTCTGCGTTCCCACTAATTACATTTTCTGGTTACCCAGGGATTCAATTTTGTTCAGTCTCCGGATCTACAAAAGCAGGAAAAATAATGGGCCAATATCTTTTAGATTAGAAGCATGCCTAACGAGGTTTCCATGTCATCATGCCAGCATCCTTTGATGAATGGAGATATGCTGTGAGCGCAGAATCAGGAAGGCATTTAGAGAAGGCCTGAAGGATCTAGGAGAGGTCCATCTCTTCCACCGCCCAGGCTGTGCTTGGGAAAGGCGGACGTGTCCTGAGCCCATGGTCCCACTCCTGTCAGATAAGAAGACCCACGTTCTGATGCCCCCATCAGTCTGTGTGAAGATTAAGAAAGATGATGCATTTATTTGTGCTATGATACACTGTAAGCTCCTGGTAACAGTTGCTTGCTATTGCTATTTTTATGAAGACTGTCATCCTCATGTCATTATTAGTATCACTATTATGCTTTGGACCTCGGTTTCTTCCACTTATGAAATGAACAAAATCACCCAACTCTACCCGTGGCTGTGAACAACAATGCATGGGAAGTGTGAGGCAAACTCTATGAAATGCCAGCAAGTGTTACTATCACCTCCATCTCCAAGACGGGGAATGACGGATCTCACACCATCTCCATGCCAGGGTATCCCTTAAAAGACGCCTCCCTAAAACCTAAACCCTCCTGTCGACATACTGGGTAAGTCATTTGCCTTTTCCCCTCCTCCAAAGGGAGGGGACAGAAGAACATTCTGGGAACCTGTCTTTCAGTTAATCTGGAATACGAAGCCTNAAAAGACGCCTCCCTAAAACCTAAACCCTCCTGTCGACATACTGGGTAAGTCATTTGCCTTTTCCCCTCCTCCAAAGGGAGGGGACAGAAGAACATTCTGGGAACCTGTCTTTCAGTTAATCTGGAATACGAAGCCTTTGTGCTCCCGCTCTCACACATTTTCCCGCCAAGTCGCCCAGCAGGTTCTTTAAAAACTGCAGACAGTTTTTGGGTCGGACAGGGAGACATCCACTCGCTTGCTTCTTGGGGACCCAGGCACTGGACTCGAGGAGTAGCAGTGTCCCGGGAGCCAGCAGCAGAGTGGGCATTGCACTTCTGTATTGGCAAGACACAGCTCTCAAGGAAAGGCAATGGGCTCAGGAAGTCATTTCGGGGACGCTCCAAGCTCTCGGCCCATGGCTGGCTCACAGAGGGCCCGTGGCTGGCTCATAGAGGTCCCGTGTGATTGCACAGTCCAGGCTGGCTTTTCAACTAAAAGGATAAACGTTGGTTCAGGTGGTTTTCAATAGACCACACGACTCAGCTCTGAGGTCCAGGAAGAGGGGAAAGCAGAAGTCACCGAGAATAAGATCCATCCCAGGGGCAATTGCTTTAATCCACTCCCAAAATGGCTCATAATCCCTCTTTAGTGCAGAGCTTATAAAAAGTGCTGCTTCTCACCCGAGCCTCTTCCCTGGGGATGTGTCAGGAGCAAAGATGAAAGCAGCTGCTCCATGCCGGGCACTCCAGTACTGGGACCACAGGCAAAGCAAAAGCCTAGCTCTCTGTAATGGAGTGGAGATGGGGGTGGCTCCGTCACTGGGCGGCCAGGTACTGGGCTGTGCTTTTCACACAGTGACCCTCCTCCCAGCCCCATGTGGGGCGACAAGCCCATCCCAAGCCCACGAGGAAACTCAGAGGGACCACAGGAGCTGCCCAAGATCACGCAAACAGTGCAGCTGCTTCCAACCCAGGTAGGTGTGCATAAACGTCGTGTGTGGGAAGTGCTGACACCTACGCACACCCGAAAGAATCAAAAGCAGGGCCTAAGACAGACACTTGTACACTCACATGAAGAGAAGCACTATTCACTGTAGCCAAAGGTGAAGCAACCCAAATCACCATCGGTGAATGAACGGAAAATAGAGTGTGGTCCACCCACACGGTGGAGTATTATTCAGCCACGAGAAGGAATGAGGCACTGACTCAGGCTGCCATGTGGATGAGTGAGAGGGGCCAGGCTCCAAAGGTCAGTTGCTGCCTGGTCTCATTTACATGAACTATCCAGCATAGACAGTTTAGAGTCTGAAAGTACACAGGCAGTTGCCAGGGGATGAGGGAGGGGAATGAGTGACAGCTGATGGGTACCAAGCTTCCCTTTGGAAGATGAACATCGTCTGCAGCTAGCTAGTGCTGATGGCTGCCCAGTATTGTGCATGCACTAAACGCCACTGAAAAGTGCCTTTTTAAAGGTTAATTTTGTTAACCATTGAATTTCGTATCAGTAAAAAAAACAAACAAAAGAAAAATAAAGGAGTGTTGGCTGAGTGTGACTCCCTCCTGTGAGATCCAAATATTCCCTGTGGCCACTGACATGAATTCTTTCTGCTTGTAGCTCAGAAGGACTCTGGAATTCCTATACAAGATGGGAGGAGGGGGGCCTTCGGATGATGGGAGGAGCTGGTTCAAAGTCCACCCTTCCCACCATCTCTCAGAGCTGCCATGGACTTCAGCACGGATGATGTCCCATCTCCTAGGCTGGGGCTCCCAAGGACACACAGAATAAGACAAGGAAATGCCATGCTGTCCCCGGGGTCCCCTCCCAGGGCCAGGGCTGGACTGCTGGCTGCCCGAGAGTCTGGGCTAGATCCTCTGTGACTCTGCGTAAGCTTAAGTAAACTGCTCACCCTTTCTCTGCCTCAGTTTACCCATCTGTGAAATAAGGCTAATGATGTTTCCTGACCCTGGAGAGCTATTAAGAGATTCTGTGAAAGTTTTTGCACTGCTTGAGAGCTGATGGATGAAAAGGGCAAAGATTTGTTAATTGGTGATTTTCAAGTCTAGTGATGCCACATACCCACTCCCCTACACAACACACACACACACACACACACATCCCACAGGCCCAGATATAAAAATCCACATGTCTACACATGCACACTTATACACATAGACACACACAAAGACACATAAAAACTACATACACTCCCATACCTGTAGACAGACATACACACACATATACATGCCTCCATAACACACAGACACATACACACCTCCTCATACACACCCATTCAAAACACACACCCCACATACAAAAACACTCACGGACATATACACAATCCCTGTATACATAGAGACACACAAAAACACAAAAGCTACATATACCACCACATTCATAGACAAATATACACACACATGCACACCCCCACAACACACAGACATCCACACACATCTACATACCCCTATTCCTCCAACAAACATACCCCATATAGATACACACTTCCATGCACACACACACACACACACCCCACACACACCAGCTCTCTCTTTGAAGCTACTGTAAGAAGGCCTTTATCTTTTCTGCTACACAGGTTTGGACCCACACGTGACATCATTTGAGGAGGATCCAATCTCCCATCTTCCCTTTCCTCCTGGAAATTTCCACCTTGACTCTGTGCTGTTGGCTGATCACTCAGCTCTACCTACTCCTGGCACCCACACTCCTCCTGGCGGCGGGGGTGGGAGGGGTGCCCTCAGAAAGTCACTGACCCTTTGGTACCCCCAGGTCGCTGGCTGTGAAGCACGTGCACTGGAAGTGGTCAATAGCAGCCACCCTTTCCCTTTGCCTGGTTGCACCCTCTTCCTCCTCCTCTTCCCAGGGCCAAGTGCCACCTCCTCCAGGAAGTCTTCCCAGTGACTCCGGGTAGAGCCCTCTGCTTCTTCCTCTCAGCTCCTGCAATTCCAGCTGCACCGCTGCTCCCACTCTGTGAAGAGTTCCTGCAGGGCTGGGGGAAGGCCCTTGTCTCCATGCCTAGCACAGCAGGCACCTGGGGGCAGGTCATCGCACCCGCAGAATGAAGCTGCAGGAGAAACTCTCCCTCGGCCCCACCAGGCCAGAAGTGGCCTGGGCTGCAGTGCTGGGGCATCACACCCTCAGGGGGCCACCTGGTGGCTGGTGTGGCAAAGCCACAGCCCTGACCTCTCCCGTGACCCTGGGGACAAGAACCTGGGAGATAGATGGCAGCTGTGTGAGCTCGAAGCTCAGCTTTTTGAAGGCATCAGGATTCTGTGAAGACACTTGAATTAGCCTGCAGAGCTGAGGGAAGGCGGAGTTTGGGGCCAGAGCAGTAACAGGCAGTCAATGAGCCCCATGCCGGGCTTTCCCTAAGGGCCAGTGCCCCCCAGAAACCCGCCCAGGGCCAGGCCACAGCACAGGGGCCAGCGCCTAACAGGGCCATGCCATCAGTGTTTTCTGGGGTTTTGAAATGTGGTGTCATAAAAATAAATATGCTTACTCTTGCCTTGCATAACTGGCTCCCTAAAGAATCCTTGCATTCTGAAAACCACCGTATCTCTCAGCAGGAAGCAGAGTTCTCTTCAGCATCTGGGTACAGTCCTAAAGCTTCTCTTTACAAAAGACAGGGGGTGGGAGGAGTGAGAGAAACGGACTCCGGGGTGGATCCTTCCTCATCACGATGTGCTCCTTGCTAAGCGTGAGAACGTGGTCTTCAGCTGGTCTGGAGGCTGAGGCTTCTGTCACAGCCTGGCCTCGTGGTTTCTGGAGGTTCCATGCTAGCCTGCAAGGCAGAACCCTGCCTGCTCACTGATCATCTAGAAAAGTCAGTTTTATAAAACAGCGAATGTGTGCAAATGAAGCCCAGCGGGCATCTCTGGGTTAATTCCCGGCCTAAGGTGGCTTTCTGCAACAGTTTGGGAGACTGGATCCCCAGGGGGAACATTCACTTTTGATCAGGGGTACAGCCGGGCCAAAGGGGGAGTGATGAGACTCATCAAAGTGGGTTATATGGATGCTTGAATGGTTATAAGGAGCTTCACCCAAAGGTTCACTTACAGAAAGAGAAGCAGGAGAGGACTTGCCCAGCTCCATCTCCCAAATCACGGCCACCTCTCAGGGCCAACCTTGACTGCTGAGAATGAGGCTCCCTATCCACCCCCAGCAGGAGAGTACGGTCTGGGGGTTCTGCAGCCAACACAGCAAAACCAAACCAAACACTCTGTCCTGAGCTTTCAGACCCGCACTCTCTCTTTCATCTGAAATGATAGCTTTTAAAACGTCCCATGGTGGTGGATTTCCTTAAAATGGCCACTGCCCCCCGGAAGGAAGCATAGGACCCCCAAAAAAGCACAGCTGCCTCCCTGAGACTCCCTGGGAGACCCGAGGGCCACACCAGCCACTTGAAGCAGGAGGGTGCTTTGCGGCTGGGGGACTTTTGCAGGATCATCTGCAGGACCCCTCCACCCCTAGGCCACAGGCTGCCCGCCTCCAGCCTTGTGAACCAGCCCCAGGCCAGTTAGGAGCCCTTGTTCCAATGAACAAAATGTTCCCCTTCACAGTATCTTTGTACCAAGGCAGAACGGAAACCTTTGTCCGGGTCTTTATCTCACCAAGATGCGGCACCATGGCGAGACACAGCTGGCACTCAATAAATGTGTATCGAATGAAAAATGAACGAACAAACAAAGGTTTCTGTGCAGTCAGCTCTTTTCTCCAGATCAAAGGGAAGGAGCAAATCCAAACCCAGAGGTGGCGCCTGGATACCTGGCCTGTGCATTTCCACCAAATGAGTAACACCTTAAGGGCATCTCTGAACCCCACCCCTGCCAAAGCATTTATATGGATGGGTACAAAGAACATGGGATCAGGAGAGAAATGGAAAGAATGTTCACAGCAGCACTGTTTGTATCAGCCACAAAGTAGCAAAGCGAAAAGACTCATCCACAGGTGAATGGATAAACCAACTGTNTGCCAAAGCATTTATATGGATGGGTACAAAGAACATGGGATCAGGAGAGAAATGGAAAGAATGTTCACAGCAGCACTGTTTGTATCAGCCACAAAGTAGCAAAGCGAAAAGACTCGTCCACAGGTGAATGGATAAACCAACTGTGGTATGTCCAAAAAATGGAACGCTACTCAGAAATTTAAAAAGCCCGCAAAGTAGACCCCCAGAACCCTATGTGAAGTGAAGAAAACCAGACAAAGTCTGTTCATAGTAAATGCCCAGAATAGGCAAATCTAGAGCTACAAACCAGGCAAGAGGTTGCTTGAGGCTGGGGGTGGGAATGGGATTAACTGTAAACAATACAAGGGATCTTATTGAGGGCAGTGGAAATGCTCTAAGATAAGCACATAAATGGTTGCACACACAGTAAGTTCACTAGAAGCTGAATTGTACATTTAACATGGATGAATGCTATGGTACACAAACTATACCTCAATAAACGCACACACGGTGGGCAATTCTTTTCATCCAGACTAAGCTTTTTTTTTCTTCAATGTACTATATTTAGTTATGTCTATCTATTTAGGTTTACATATTAAACATCTGCATGTACATATACATACATATCACAATCGGAGTCAACCATTCAGATAATCCCATATGTGAGAGCTTTTGATTATTATGGGATGTGCCAACTTCCAATATGAATTCTTTTGGTACTAGTTATGACCAACCTAGACAGCATATTCAAAAGCAGAGACATTACTTTGCCGACTAAGGTCCGTCTAGTCAAGGCTATGGTTTTTCCTGTGGTCATGTATGGATGTGAGAGTTGGACTGTGAAGAAGGCTGAGCACCGAAGAATTGATGCTTTTGAACTGTGGTGCTGGAGAAGACTCTTGAGAGTCCCTTGGACTGCAAGGAGATCCAACCAGTCCATTCTGAAGGAGATCAACCCTAGGATTTCTTTGGAAGGAATGATGCTGAAGCTGAAACTCCAGTACTTTGGCCACCTCATGTGAAGAGTTGACTCACTGGAAAAGACTGATGCTGAGAGGGATTGGGGGCTGGAGGAGAAGGGGATGACCGAGAATGAGATGGCTGGATGGCATCACAGACTCGATGGACATGAGTCTGAGTTAATTCCGAGAGATGGTGATGAACAGGGAGGCCTGGCGTGCTGCAATTCATGGGGTCGCAAAGAGTCAGACATGACTGAGCGACTGAACTGACTGACTGAAACCAAACTTTCTCAACCCATTAATTTCAAGTTTAATTTCACAAGAGCTCTCAAAAGAGGCTTCCTTAAATTTGGCAACATACTTATTTTTAATTATTAAATAGATTAAATAATTGTATCTGTGTCACAGGTATGTTTTCATCTTTTTATGACATCTTATGAATTCTTTGCTGCAAAATAACCTCTGATTTAGACTACAAAGATTTTACCTAAAATTCCGGGTGCAGGAAGGACTTACAACCTCAGAGTCACGGCTAGCTAGATCCACAGAGTGCTAACATGACATCACAGTGGCTGGGTCCTTCTCCACTTTACGTTTGATTTTGTTTTCATTCTTATTTTTCCTAGAAGGGCAAAATGTGACTTAAGGGAGTGAAAGGCAGATTTTATACAAAACCTGAGAGCCATGAAGGACAGAGGGAAGAGCACACTCCCCCACCAGCCACCTGAGTCACTCTGGGCAAATCACTTAATCTCTCTGGACTTCAGGTTCCTCCTTTGTAAAACCAGAGCGGCAACACCTGCCTTGCAGGGTCGTCACATGCATCCTGAGGACAGACAGAGATGGTGCTGACTGGCTGGTCATTTGCAAAAGTCCAGGTTATGGAAAGGTCTGGAACACTGTGTTCCAGCGCCTCCTAGCTGGACAGAAAAGGAGAGAAAAAGAGAAGTAAAGGGTCTAGTGATTGGAATCACAGCAGTTCACAGCCAAATCTGACATGGAGTTTCCCACTGCATTATCCAACTTCATTCCACAAGTATTAATAGAGCACATGTGTGCATACCACACACACACACACACACACACACCAGTTCTTTTGTCATAAAGACCAAAGAAACTGAAAACCGCAAAGATACAAGGGAACATTGTGCCTTCACAAACTTGAGGCTCTTGTCTTACTGATCTAAAAACAGGAAACCAACTGTTTGTGTTTCCTTGGAATACAATCTTGATACCACCCTATGTGCCAGGGCAGGCAAGCAGGACTGTTCCCAGAAAGGCTATGCTATTTTCAAAGCTGACCTGATTTATGCATGAATCTGGACAGCTCTTCTTATCCAATAATTATGCACCAGGTCATTCATTACTGTCACTGCTAACAGATATCATCACATTAGCAGCACTGCAAGTTTACATGCTGATGTATTTAGCATGATAAAAAGAGTGGCAGAATCACAGCATAGCAAATCTTGTAAATTTTTTTTTACCTGTTTTCACATCACCCATAACTTGTCATTAAATTCAAAGACATGGTACCTAAAGAGGGGACACACACACAATCAGATGCTAACCTTTGACAGTGTGGTAGAGAATACTAGTTTTTTTAACGATACTTTTTGAGTTGATTCACAAGTGTTGTAAGACATGATAGGAAGAAATACTGTACACCCCTACCCAGTTCCCCAGCAGTAACATCTTACAAAACTACAATATAATGTATAAGCTGGATAAACTAAGATCATGGCATCTTAACAAACAGAAGGACAAACAGAAGGGGAAAAAGTGAAGTAGTGACAGATTTTATTTTCTTGGACTCCAAAATCACTGTTTATGGTGAATGCAGCCATGAAATTAAAAGACACTTGCTCCTTGCAAGGAAAGCTACAAGAAACCTAGACAGTGTACTAAAAAGCAGAGACATCATTTGGCCGATGAAGGTTCATAGAGTCAAAGCTATGATTTTTCCAGTCGTCATGCACGGATGTGAGAGTTCGACCATAAAAAAGGCTGAGTGGCAAAGAACTGATACTTTCAAGCTGTGGTGCTGGTAAGATGCTTGAGAGTCCCTTGGACTGCAAGATCAAACCAGTCAATCTTATAGGAAATCAGTCCTGAATATTCATTGGAAGGACCGATGCTGAAGCTGAAGTGCTAATACTTTGGCCACCTGATGGGAAGATCCAACTTAATTGGAAAAGATCCCCATGCTGGAAAGACTGAAGGCAAAAGCAGAAGGGGCTAACAGAGGATGAGATGGTTAGATAGCATCACTGACTTAATGGACATGTATTGGAGCGAACACTGGGAGAGAGTGTTGCAGATACACTGGCGTGTTGCAGTCTATGGGGTCACAAAGAGTCAGACATGACTTAGTGACTGGACAACAACAAAATAAGTTGCATAGTGACACAGATGCAATCAAGACGGAAAGCTTCCCGTCACCAGGAGGCCCCCCGAGTCTGTCCTATTATAGCCATTCTCGTCTTTCTCTAACCTCTTGACAATTATTACTGTGTTTCTATAATTATAATTACAAGAACTATAATTTCTATAATGTTTTCATTTCAAGAAGACTGTGGAATCACCATACAGTGTGTAACCCTTGAGGTTGCCTCTTTTCACCCAGCATAACTCTCTGGAGGTTCATGCAGGCAGCTGCGCATACTAAGCCGTTTCCTTGTTTATATTGCTCAACACTATTCCATGGTGTAAAGGTACCAGGATATGTTTAGCCATTCACCTACTGAAGGGCAACTGGATTGTTTCCAATTTGAGACTTTATTTACAAATAAAGTTGTTATAAACATTTATATACAATTTCTCGTGTGGACAGAAATCTTCATTTCTCTAAATGCCCAATAGTGGAATGCTCAACTTCAAGGCAGTTGCATGGTTAATTTAATAAGAAACTGCCAAAGTGCTCTGTGGACTGGCTGGAACATTTTACCTTCCCGTCAACAGTGTATGGGTGATCCAGGGTTCCCATATACTGGTCAGAATTTGGTGTCAGTATCTTTTATTTTAGCCTTTCTGGTAGATGAATAAGGAAGCCTCACTGTAGTTTTAATTGCATTTCTTTAACGGCCAATGATGTTGACCATCTTTTCACATGCCTTTTTTTTCTTTACCATCTAAACATCCTCTTTGATGAAATGTCCCATGATGGCTTCCAATTAGCTTGTATCATTTTTTTTTTTTTTT
>SJYV01013771.1:120838-176834 GCA_006410875.1 Neotragus pygmaeus
CTTGTATCTTTTTTTTTTTTTTTTTTTGGAGAGGTCTTTGTGAGTTTTGAGAGTCTTTTTGTATTTTGGATATTAGCCCTTTGTCAAATGTGTGGTTTGCAAATATTTCCTCCCACTCTTCAGCCTATATTTTCATCCTCTTAAAAAGTTTTCACAGAGAAAATGTAAAAATTTTGATGAGGTCCAATTTATCATTTTCCCCTTTTATGGATTGTGCTTTTGCTGTCAACTATTTGGGAAGCCTCTCGTCTTGTAGATGTTTTTTTTTTTTTCCTAAAAGTTTTAGTGTTTTCATGTTTTATATTTAATTCTGTGATCCAGAATTTAGTATCCAGGGTTACTTTTGTATAAAGTGAGGATTTTATTTTTGCCTATAAACGTCCTTTTGTTCTTGAATCAGTTATAGAAAAGGCTGTCTTTTCTCCACTGAATCCATACCTTTGTCAAAAATCAGTTGTGTGTATTTATGGGAGTCTAGATTCCTTGTTCCTGTTTTGCTGATCTGTGAATCTAACCCTTCACTGATACTACACAGTTTTGATAACAGTGGTTACATAATGTCATAATCAGATAGACTGATGCCTCTTATTTTATCATTCTTTTTCAAAACTGGCTTAGTTATTCTAATTCCTTTACATTTACATACGAATTTTAGAATTATCTATGTGTTGAAATATTTTGCTGGGATTTTGATTAGAATTGTGCTAAACCTCTGCATCAATCTGAAAAGTGACATCCTCAACATATACTATGATGAGTCTTCCTGTACATGAACCTGCTATGTCTTTCATATATTCAGACTTTCTTTGACTCTTCCATTGGCATTGTGTATTTCCCAGAACACAAGCTGTCAGCATAACAGGTTTTATTAGATTTGCACTGAAATATTTCATTTTTCAGCAACTGTAACCACTTATGGTTTTGCATTTTTAAATTTCAGTGTCCATGTGTTCACTGATAATAGAAATATAATTCATTTTTGTACATTTATCTCATATCCTGCAACCTTGCTAAATTCACTTATTAACTTTAGGAGTTTTCTAAAATAGATTACAGGAAGTTTTCAATGTAGAGAATCATATCTATAAAGATAATTGTATCGTCTACAAATAAGAACAGTTTTATTTCTCCTTTTCTGTATGTCTTTTATTTCCTTTTCTCCTGTAGTACACTGGCTAGAACTTCTAGCACTGTGTGTTGAAAGTGTATATCCTTGACTTTTTGCTCATTTCAGGGGAAAAACATCCAGTTTCTCAGCATTAACTATCAAGTCAGTGGTAGTTTTTATAAATGTCTTTTATCAAGTTGAGGCAATACACTCCTAGTCCTTTTTTCTAGAGGTTCTCATCACAGATAAGTTCAGAATTTATTAAACATATATATGATCCTCCGATTTTTATTCTTTAGCCTTTTCTTATGATACATTACATTACCTGACTTCCAAATATTGAACCATCCTTGCATCCATGGTATAAACTTCACCTTGTCACGGGGCATACTTCTTTTTGCATGCATGCTCAGTCTGACTCTTTATGAGTCCATGGTAGCCCACCAGGTAGGTTCCTCTGTCCATGGGATTCTCCAGGCAAGAATACTGGAGTGGGTTGCTATTTCCATGTCCTGGGGATTTTCCTGATTCAGGGATCAAACCTGCATCTCCTGCACTGGCAGGCAGATTCTTTACCACTGAGCCACCTTGAAAGCCCGCCCCCGTATGCTTCTTTTCCTATTTATTTATTAAGTTTACCTATTTATTAATACTCTGTTAAGGATTTTCTTGGTCTAGTTTCATAAATTATGTTGATCTACAGAATTGAGAATGATAGCTTTTAAATAACACTTTCCAGCTGTCAGAACTTCTCCATGAGACCTTCCCTTCCTCCCACCTACACGTTCTTTTTTCAGGACCAAGGATTCCATGAAATAGCATGAAAATTTTGTACAGAGCCCTGGTATACTGAGGCCCATCAATCAATACTGAACTCCTAAGATCCCTCTTCTACAGATATTGATGACTACTCCTTCCTCGCCCTTCTTTTGCTGGAATCTTCACAACAGCTGGTAGAGCCTATAGATCAATTTGAAAAGGCTGCATCATTGGATTTGGGCACAAGAAGCCACTTAATCTTCATCTAGGTTGCCCCAAAGTTCCCTAAGTTTGAATTTAAGGATTTTACAATTATTTCATGGCAAACAGAAGAGGAAAAAGTATAAACAGTGACAGATTTTACTTTCTTGAGCTCCAAAATCATTATGGACAGTGAATGCAGCCATGAAATTAAATATGCTTGTTCCTTGGAAGGAAAGCTATGAAAAACCTAGACACGATATTAAAAAGCAGAGACATTACTTAGCCAACAAAGGTCCATATAGTCAGAGCTATGATTTTTCCAGTAATCATGTACGGATGTGAGAGGTGGACCATAGAAAAGGCTGAGTGATGAAGAAGTGATGCTTTTGAATTGTGGTGCTGGAGAAGACTCTTGAGAGTCCCTTGGAGAGCAAGATCCAATTAGTCAGTCCTAAAGGAAATCAACCATGAATATTCATTGGAAGGACTGATGCTGAAGGTAAAGCTCCTGATGGAATACTCTGGCCACCTGATGGAAACAGCCAACTCACTGGAAAAGACTCTGATGCTGGGAAAGATTGAAAGTAAAATGAGAAGCGAGTGGCAGAGGATGAGATGGTTGGATAGCATCACTGACTCAATGGACATGAATTTGAGCAAACTCCCAGTGATAGTGGAGGACAGAGGAGCCTGGTGTGCTGCAGGCTATGGGGTCACAAAGAGTAGGACAAAACTTAGCGACTGAACAACAGTGAATCTGTGCCCTGCTTAACTAAGTCAGTGCATTCAAAAAGATTTAGATGATATCAAAAAGGGAGTTTTCTCAGAGCTCAAAGAGTTTACCATTTAATACAGATAGACTCCCATACTGTGGACTTGCTCCACAGTACAAATTCTTTAATACTCAAGAACAGGTAACTACAAATGACCACTCAGGGCACCTCAGCAAAGTGCAGACCCCTCACAGATCACACCCCACTGCCCATAAGTGTGCCCAGAGCCAAGGTCTTGCACTTAGTGAGATCCCCATCAGTGTTTCCTGAAGGCACAGAGTGGGCTGGTCACTGCAAGGACACTGTCCCCAAATCTGCTCAAGAGCCCCCTTGTACTGTGCAGCTTTGATCAGCTGCCCACCAGCCACTTTGGGGTCTGTTGTCTCTCGTGAGCATTTATCAGAAGCCAGGTTCTGATGTGGTTGTTCAGGCTTTTTTATCCAGATCATCAGTCCTACGAACACACCAAATTCCCTCCTGCAGAAAGAGTTTTGTTTAAAAACTAATCTCTTCACCAGGAGCTGGAACTCCTGATAAGTGCTTGGATGCCCACTAGCCGCTAAACTCCCCAAATACCCACATAAACTCTCCAACAGACATGCTCACTCAACCTAGACACCACCCACACCATACACACACACACACACACACACACACACACACACACACACACCCTGTTTCCTAAAATCTTCAAGGAAACCAGGCCTCCAGGAGGTGATTCCCCATTCTCCTCCTCCCATGGGCCTGAGGTATCACGGACTCTCAGCATTGGTGACAAGTGCTGGGGGGAGGGGTGGAGGATGGAGGCCCCCACCAGGCAGACCCAGTGAATGTACACTGCTGGAGTGAGAGGGGTCCACCAGGAGGTCTGTCACCCCAGGATGTGCTCACTCCAGGCACCAGCTCTGGGGCACACTTGGTGGGGGGGCAGGAATGCCCCCCTATCCTGGGGGTCAGCGCTCCTTTCTGGCGGGCAACACAGCTTCTGTGTTCACTAGGCTCTTTCATTGGCTTTTCCCTCTGCATCAGCTGACCCTGGCCTCTGACACCTCTGTTACAAAGGAACAGCTCTGCCATCCCCTCTTCAGGCCCCCAAAAGCGTTTTATTACAGCTTGGTGGGGGCCCTTGGTGGGGGGCCCCTGATGGTATGGTAGGTATGGAGGCCAGGACACGCTAGCACAGCCCACCCCGCTTTCCAAGCCGAGGGCCCCTAATGGCAGCAGCCACTGCCCCCACCCCAGCTCATCCTTCTGCCTCTGGCCCTGGCGCCGACCCGGCATAGAGCTGGCATCAGCAAATGCCCACTGTTGAATCAGGAGGGCTGCTGGCCAGACTGGCCCTGCTCAGAGCTCTTACCAATGGAGCAATGGTGCCAACGTGACACACGTGTTGGGGAGGTGGCAGTCTCCAAACACTTGCTTTTCTCACTCGTGAGTTTCCATACGGAAGTGTCCAATATGAGCCCCCAAATGCAGCAAGTCCAGAGGGAGAGACGAAAGCAAACTGCACTCCTGATCTCCAAGACTCAGAGCAGGGTACAAATGTAACAGGAATCCTCATTAATCCTATTTTAGACTGATGACACTTGGAAATGCTATTTTGCATATACTGAAAAATTAAATATATCATTCAAACTGATTTCACCTGTTACATTTTTCTTTTACTGTGGTTACTGAAAAATTTTAAAATACCAATGTAACCCACGTTATATTTCTATTGGACAGTGCTCCTCTTCACCCCAATAAGGGTGTTTTACCCCTCATTTGCGTGCCCCCATTATTGGAGTGAGGAGTCTCGAAGAGGATAAATCCACTCATTTCTGGGCCTGCTCGCCATCTGTTCAGGGTGGGGCATGCCCAGGCACTCAGAAACTGAGGAGAAACCCAATGAGAGATATAAGTGAAAATAGCGATCAGGACATTTTTCTGCGCTATACAGACATTTACAGCAGATATTTCTCCTGAACTACAGTGTCAAGTTGCACATGACACCCCCGGGGACTTATTTCATTCTTGGAATTTGTACCTTTTGACCCGTCCACCCTTTCACCCACTCCCCACCTCTCACCCCTCATCTCTGGCAACCACCAGCCTGTTCTCTGAATCACATATTTGAAAGTTGTTGAGAGAGTAGATATTAAAAGTTCTTTTTTGTTTTGTTTTTTAATTTCTTTTTTAAATTGAATTATAGTGGATTTACCCTGTCTTGTTAGTTTCAGCTATACAGCAAAGATATATATATAAAGATCCATCTATGAAGCTTCCCCAATACCTCTGTGGTAAAGAATCCGTCTGCTAATGCAGCCTAAGTGGGTGAGATCCTGGGGTCAGGAAGATCCCCTGGAGAAGGAAAATGGCAACCCACTCCAGTATGCTTGTCTGGGAAATCCCATGAACAGAGGAGCCTGGCAGACTGCAGTCCACAGGGTCACAAATGAGTCGGACATGACTGAGTTTTTATCTAAACAACAACTATCTATCTGTTTCTATCCTTCTTCAGATTCTTTTCTCTTACAGGTTAATGTAAAATACTGAGTATAGTTCCCTGTGCTATACAGTAGGGCCTTGCTGATTATCTATTTTCTATATAGTAGTGTATATATGTTAATCCCCACCTCTTAATTTATGCCCCCCTGAAAGTTCTTACCATGAGAAAAAAATTCTGTAACTATGTATGGTGACAAATGTTAACTAGATTTCCAGTGTTGCTCATTTCACAGGTATCCAAGTATGGAATCATTATGCTGTACACCTGAAATTAATATAATGTTTATGAAAATTATACCTCAATTTTTTTAAAAAGCATGCATATTTTTAACCAAATACAGTACAAATTCCACAGCTCACATTTAAGACAGGAACAGACATGGCTCAAGGTGTCTATGTGTTACTAACATTCCTCAACATCTTCCAGCTGCCCACCTGCACTCCTATACTTATCAGAATATTCTCTTTCAGATGCACTGGTCCTGTCTTCCACTAATCCCTAGTAGGCACATTAACTGTCCCTATTCCCCAAGACAGTTCAGGGGAGGGGAGACCTCAGCCCATGGCAAGGCCAGTGAGCTTGCCTTTCGCCTTCAGCTTCTACCCCACACCTCTCAGGCCTCCCTTGGTGGCGCCTTAGCTCCCACTGCCAGACCTGTGCCACCTGCCTTCATGTTCTCTTTTCTTCTACACTCACCTTTCCTCTCAGAAAGTTAAAAATTGGATGCTCTCACTCCTACTGAACTGATAGTAACTGAAAACTATCCCACTGAGTGCTTTCAGTTATTATCAGATCAGTAGCTCAGATAGTTCTTCCTGAACATGCCTGCATTCCAATTGGGATGAAGTCTCAAGCCAAAGGAATGAATCTCTAATGGTGGAATTGTGAGCACCAGTAAGTAGGGCTGAAGAAGGTCTCTATCTGTGGGGGGCAGAAAGAGTCTCAACCTAAACCTGGCTCTGGCTGTGCATTCCTTTCCTGGGTCTTAGCTTGGAGTCAAGACCAAGTAACTACAAGGGCAACACTTGGAAAAAGCATGGGCTCTGTGCCAAGTGGATAAGTTTACTCATTTGCAGAGAGCTCCTGAGCATCTGTGCAGTGGCAGCACTCTTCTCCAGAGGTGCTGAAGGATGAGACGGCCCTTGCCTTCATCACTCACAGTCCAGAGACCAGGGCTCCTCTCCAAAACCAACCAGGAAGCCTGAGCAGAGGTGCACCAGCATCCCCCCGAGTCTCCAGGGCCAGCTGAAACCCCTGAGGTCACACACAAGGCCCAAACACTGACTTGCTGCGGAGTCAGGCAGGAGGTCTCAGCAGACACACAGTTCAGGCCACTGCCCATTCTGGGCTGAAAACGGCAAGAGGGCAGAAGCAGTGGGCTCTGCTGGCTGGCCACCAAAAGACAGTGCACCGAATGATAAAAGCCCCGGCGAGTGGACAGAACCAGCACGTGAGTGGCGTGTGGGGAAGGCTGACGCACAGATGGACCCAGCACGGCTGCCACCCACCTTGTCTTGGCGGGAGGGGAGAAATAAAGGTAATAGCTTCTTTCAGACTGCACGTATGGGATGGAGATGCAGATACAATCCCCAGCCCCTCCAGCCTAGCCTCCCCCCAACCCTCTGCCAGCCCCCTGATCCCCGCTGGCCCCCTGATCCCCTAGTCTCCCATGGTACAGCAGCAGGACCCTGTTTGCCAGCACATGACACTCTGATGGTGCCCAGGTCAGTGGGTCAGGACCAACGAGGGCAAATCGGATGCCACCATTCCCAGTGTCCTCCACCCGAGCTCTCTTTGGGTCATGCTGGAGGTATTTATCTACTATGAAGATGCCCATAGATGAACAGGGGGGCTTCTAGCCTCTTAGCACCCTCAGAGAAACATCACTCATCACCTGGCTACTTCCCCGCGCCTGCTGGGACATGCCAATTAACTCTGCTGGTCCAGAGGTTGCTAGGAGACAATTCAGCTCACTACCCCCACCCACCACCAACAGCAGTAGGGGATGGATCCTGCATGCTCTTCTGGAAGGGGCTTTGGAAGACGCCCTGAAGAAGTACCCTACTGTGCCTGGCTCATTGCTGGTAGAGAGTGCTGTTCCCAGCAGGTGGCCACAGCAGCCTCCTCCAAGCAGCCAGAAACAATCCAGGCTCTATATGCATGGCCAATGGGGGAGCCAGGACCCAGGAGCTCCCGGAGCTCCGACATGGGAGCACTGCAGCCTCCGACTTTCTATGAACTGAGTTAATCGAGTTACGTAACCACCACTCCCTGCTGGATGGCCTCCTGATGCACCAGCTCCTCTGAATTCCTGGAAGGGGGTCTTGAGAGAGAGTGGAGTCTGGGGCCACAGGGTCTGTTTGCTATAGCCTCAGTGAGTCCTCCTCCTGCCTCCCCCTCCTGGCTGACTGGCATCGGTCAGGAGAAACCCTCTCGAGCCAGACTTCAAACGTGAAAATCTAGATCAAGGATATATTTGGCTTTCCAAGCTAATCTCTACATCAATTTGGTCTCTACTGAGTTGTAGCCCTTTGAAGAAAACTTGGCAACTACGTTTGGAAAGCAGATGACTCTTACGTAACCCTAGACAGGAGCCCAGGCCTCCGGGCAGTGGTCGGCCGGATTGGGGCTTGGTGTCCGCCCACTTCATCGCGACCCAGGGTGCAGCCTTGCCCCACATGCTCTGTGCATCCTGTGGTCTCCCCACACAACGTCTAGAGGGCAAAGAACTCAAGAAGCACACCCAGCCCACACCTGCCAAACACCTTGATGGTGTCCGTCCGTGTTGGGTCTGGGGTCCACAAGGAGGGTGGGATGCCGCTGTTCCCTCTGAGCAACCCGGCTAGGAGGTTGCAGGATGCATGGGGAAGAAGGCGGCTCTTTCTCCAGGGACTGGGAGACAGACATCTCAGGGAGGCGAGGAGCTGTCTCAGCTTGTGCCCTGCTCCCCACTTACTGGCCTCTTTGATGCACAGAAGAAAAAGAAGCAGGTGATTAGAATAAATCAACCAAAGAATAAATCAATCAACAGACTGGGAGGAGCCTACTGCCCCCTCGTCTGCGTGGACAGTGTGACCCCTGGGGGATGGGGGAGCTTTGAGTGGTTGGGGGAGATGCACCCACGTGGCAGAAAAGATGTGAGCTGTCTCCTAAAATGATGATTTATTCCAGCAATATTGTCCTGGATGAGTATCACAGCCACTGACACTCAAGGGGCTCCAGTGGTAGTCAATTTGGTGCCAGCAGCTGGAAGTGGGTGAGAACCAAGACTGACCAGGAGGGTGACGTCTGTGGACAAAGCCTCTGACCTGGTCCTCTAAAGCCCAGCTACAGGGCCCCAGCTGCTGGAGGACTTTACAGGCAGCGGTGGGGACAACCAAGCCACTGGGACTGTGCACAGAGGCCCAAACATGGTACCGTGTGCCCGGTGGGGACCTGTGTGAACCCCCATGAAAGAAAAGTCATCTTATATTGCTACAGACCCTCCCCCACCGCAGGCACACCCAGGGCCTCCGGAGTAGAAGGGCAACAGAACATTAGGCTGGAAGAACAGGCAGAAGGACAGGCACCAGGCCTGCAAGGAGTCTGGTGCTGGCTAGCCACTGTGCCCCTGAGGACACCTGGCAAGTGCCTGGCAGGCTCCGAGCCCCGAGAAAGCTGCTATGTGGAGGGCTGTGGCCACTCACAAGCAGGCGGCTGAACTCTAAAATCTGTGCCGCCTGCTGAGTAAGCATCCCCTTCAAGCTGCTCCCAGATCGAGCTCGGACGCAGCTGGCAGGGCTCTGAGGCCACCTTCAAAAGATACCTTTATCTGCACGGATGGAAGGGATCTTTGGAGCTCTGCTACAACCACCACCAAAAAGGCATAAAAACAGCTCCAAACACTCAATCTGTTCCTCCTCCTCCTCCTCCTCCTCGGAAGAAAAGGCACCGCGCACAGCTCCTTTCCAATGCAGAAGCAGAAATCCTAGCCCAGACTTTGTCTCGCAAGCCAGAGCTGAGTCTTCACTCAGGTCTCGCCCAGAGCCATCTCCTGTCACCTGGGCCCCATGTCTTATGCTTGCCTGACCTAACCAGGCTGGAAGCCGGGCAGCACAATGCCCGGTGCTCATCTGGGGGAGCCATGGAAGGGCTTGGGAGCAGAGGAAATGGGCTGCCTTCAAGAAAAAACGCATTAGCAGGTCCCAGGCAAGCCATCCCTGGCTTTTAGTGACTGTTTCACTGTGCCTGGCGAGATGCAGAAACACAGACCTTCCAAGCATGGCCCCTTCTCCTGGCCAGCCGGCCAAGGGATGGCTCTCAGGCATGACAGGGCTCTCTCCTGCCAGCCTCCCCGAGAGGTGACAGCCCGTCCTCAGAGGCACGTTTACAGAAAATCTCTTGTGCTAACACTGAAGGGAAAAAAAACAAAAGGTCAAACTTCAAAATCAGCAACAGAACTATTTTCCTAAACCAAAATCCCAAGTAGACCTCACTCAGGGATGCATTAGATGAACTGTTTTAGTGAATTCTGAACCACCAGAGAAGTTCTTTTTTCCCGTAATATTTATTCACTTTTCTCTTTATCAAAATATACTAATCTTTCAATCTAGCAAGTTAGTAATAAAGAAAGATGTCGGTTCAAATAACTTGCCGGCAGTCAACCGGGAAGGCAGTGCCAGACAGCAGCTGGGGAGGTGTCTGGGAGCTGAAGAAGCACCCTCTCCCAAAGAGGGGGGACCCCTTCGATCTTTCGGAAGGCTCTGGAGTCTGGAAGAAACCCGGCAGGCAGAGGTGAGGGCACCTGGAAGGGGTCAGCTGCCCTGACGCTCCACGGAGTCTGTGTCCCAGAGCGGCTGAGCCTAAACCTTATCTAGTCTGAGTACAGGACATCGATTTAGGATGAGCCAGTATCCAGCGCAACCCGCTTCAGTATTAACCTATTAAAGCCCAGGCCGCCGAACACGGCCCGGCCACCCAGACAAGGAACGCCGCTTTCAAGAAGAAGGCCAAGGGGAACACTGGACAATTCTCACCATTTATTTCCAACAGGCTTTGCCCCGGGACTGGGGAATCGTCTCATAGATCAAGGGTAGCTAGGAGACGCCTTGCGGGCTCCGTCCTCTCCCAGTNCCGAGCTCGATCTGGGAGAGATGTGTATAAGAGACAGGGACCCTGTTCTTTGCCAGCACATGACACTCTGATGGTGCCCAGGTCAGTGGGTCAGGACCAACGAGGGCAAATCGGATGCCACCATTCCCAGTGTCCTCCACCCGAGCTCTCTTTGGGTCATGCTGGAGGTATTTATCTACTATGAAGATGCCCATAGATGAACAGGGGGGCTTCTAGCCTCTTAGCACCCTCAGAGAAACATCACTCATCACCTGGCTACTTCCCCGCGCCTGCTGGGACATGCCAATTAACTCTGCTGGTCCAGAGGTTGCTAGGAGACAATTCAGCTCACTACCCCCACCCACCACCAACAGCAGTAGGGGATGGATCCTGCATGCTCTTCTGGAAGGGGCTTTGGAAGACGCCCTGAAGAAGTACCCTACTGTGCCTGGCTCATTGCTGGTAGAGAGTGCTGTTCCCAGCAGGTGGCCACAGCAGCCTCCTCCAAGCAGCCAGAAACAATCCAGGCTCTATATGCATGGCCAATGGGGGAGCCAGGACCCAGGAGCTCCCGGAGCTCCGACATGGGAGCACTGCAGCCTCCGACTTTCTATGAACTGAGTTAATCGAGTTACGTAACCACCACTCCCTGCTGGATGGCCTCCTGACGCACCAGCTCCTCTGAATTCCTGGAAGGGGGTCTTGAGAGAGAGTGGAGTCTGGGGCCACAGGGTCTGTTTGCTATAGCCTCAGTGAGTCCTCCTCCTGCCTCCCCCTCCTGGCTGACTGGCATCGGTCAGGAGAAACCCTCTCGAGCCAGACTTCAAACGTGAAAATCTAGATCAAGGATATATTTGGCTTTCCAAGCTAATCTCTACATCAATTTGGTCTCTACTGAGTTGTAGCCCTTTGAAGAAAACTTGGCAACTACGTTTGGAAAGCAGATGACTCTTACGTAACCCTAGACAGGAGCCCAGGCCTCCGGGCAGTGGTCGGCCGGATTGGGGCTTGGTGTCCGCCCACTTCATCGCGACCCAGGGTGCAGCCTTGCCCCACATGCTCTGTGCATCCTGTGGTCTCCCCACACAACGTCTAGAGGGCAAAGAACTCAAGAAGCACACCCAGCCCACACCTGCCAAACACCTTGATGGTGTCCGTCCGTGTTGGGTCTGGGGTCCACAAGGAGGGTGGGATGCCGCTGTTCCCTCTGAGCAACCCGGCTAGGAGGTTGCAGGATGCATGGGGAAGAAGGCGGCTCTTTCTCCAGGGACTGGGAGACAGACATCTCAGGGAGGCGAGGAGCTGTCTCAGCTTGTGCCCTGCTCCCCACTTACTGGCCTCTTTGATGCACAGAAGAAAAAGAAGCAGGTGATTAGAATAAATCAACCAAAGAATAAATCAATCAACAGACTGGGAGGAGCCTACTGCCCCCTCGTCTGCGTGGACAGTGTGACCCCTGGGGGATGGGGGAGCTTTGAGTGGTTGGGGGAGATGCACCCACGTGGCAGAAAAGATGTGAGCTGTCTCCTAAAATGATGATTTATTCCAGCAATATTGTCCTGGATGAGTATCACAGCCACTGACACTCAAGGGGCTCCAGTGGTAGTCAATTTGGTGCCAGCAGCTGGAAGTGGGTGAGAACCAAGACTGACCAGGAGGGTGACGTCTGTGGACAAAGCCTCTGACCTGGTCCTCTAAAGCCCAGCTACAGGGCCCCAGCTGCTGGAGGACTTTACAGGCAGCGGTGGGGACAACCAAGCCACTGGGACTGTGCACAGAGGCCCAAACATGGTACCGTGTGCCCGGTGGGGACCTGTGTGAACCCCCATGAAAGAAAAGTCATCTTATATTGCTACAGACCCTCCCCCACCGCAGGCACACCCAGGGCCTCCGGAGTAGAAGGGNTTTAATTTTAAATTTTATATAATAAAATTCTATTCATAATTCTATTCAATTTTAAAAAGTATATTTTTAGATAAATTATAAACTCTAATGTTTATAATTTAAGGAAATATAACTGCACTTTCATATTTAATTGTTATTCTCATTTATTTTAAAGTAATTCTAAAAACCCTCGAAGTTGATAACTGTGTTTTACCTATCACTTACTGTATTCTTAAACCATTAGCATGGGACAAACCTGACTTGAACTCTTTAGAAGATTCCTCTTTTTTAGGAGACAGAATGGGAGAAAGATTGACAAGTTAGAAAAGATTTGTATAAAGTTAAAATGTGGTGCAATGAGGTGGAAATAACAATGTGCATTGTAAGGTTTTGAATAAAGTGATCTGCAAATTACTTAGGAAGTTTAGAAAAATAATACTAAGATAATTTTAATGACATTTCATTCAGTAACCATGTCCTGGAGTATTCTTAGTAACACTTCACACATACCATATATGTATGATTGGCAGAAGATAATGTCAAAACATCTATAAATGCGTGATAAATTCTGATTTAATTTTTATGAAGGCTTTTAGTAAAATTACATTGAAAAATTACCCTACTCTTGTTTGATGTTTAGAACATCTGGCATTGTATCTGAAATTTTTTTGTACAAGGGATTCTTTTTTGCAGGAAACATCATATATTTCTAATATTAAAAGTATTATTTCATTCAGTGACACTTATTTATTAGCTACTATGAGCCAGGCACAGTGCTAAGAGCTAGGGAGTTTCTAGTGTAAATTTATTATTCTTTATTTTTTGAGCCATGGACAAATCAGTTAGCACTTACAATTTAATGTGTTATAAATTATATTATTACTGTTAAAAATAGTAGCAACTAACTTTAGAGATCTTTTACTATATGCCAGACTGAGTTCTAAGCATTTTTCATGTATTAACTCAGTTAACAATAGAACATTGGAGAAGGCAATGGCACCCCACTCCGTACTCTTGCCTGGAAAATCACGTGGACAGAGGAGCCTGGAAGGCTGCAGTCCATGGGGTCGCGAAGAGTCGGACACGACTGAGAGNCATGTATTAACTCAGTTAACAATAGAACATTGGAGAAGGCAATGGCACCCCACTCCGTACTCTTGCCTGGAAAATCACGTGGACAGAGGAGCCTGGAAGGCTGCAGTCCATGGGGTCGCGAAGAGTCGGACACGACTGAGAGACTTCACTTTCACTTTTCACTTTTATACATTGGAGAAGGAAATGGCAACCCACTCCAGTGTTCTTGCTTGGAGAATCCCAGTGGCGGAGGCTGGTAGGCTGCCATCTGTGGGGTCGCACAGAGTCGGACACCACTGAAGCAACTTAGCAGCAGCAGCAGTAGCAATAGAACATAGGCTGTTCCTGTTAAGCAGTGAATGGATAGCTATCTCACTCCTGTGACACCAGTGAAACCTTTCTGGAGAAGCTAGTGACTGAGCTGAGTCTTAAAGCAAAATTGAGACCCAATCAAAGAAAGAAAAACTAGACAAGTAGTCTAAATAGAGGGGATAGCATTTAGAAATGCATGGATACATAAGACAACATGATTTGTTAATTGAACAGCAAGTAACTTAGTATATTTGGAGTCCTGGGTTTGTGGAAGAGTGGTAGGAAGCAAGAATGGAATAAATACAAATATCTGATCATGAGTGACCTATATATCATCCTTATGAGGGTGGAATCTCCAGAAAGTGAAGGAAAGATATTTAGTGATTTTAAGCATGCTGTTAACATAATCAGAATTTAGTACTTTAAAATGACAACTATGGTGGTCATTCCTCAATATAGAGAATGGACTGGGAGGGAAAAAGTTGTAGTCAGAGATTTTAAACACTCTTGCTATAGTCAAGGCAGGAGATGATAGCATGGGCTTCCATAAGAAGGGAGTGGATGAAGACAGTTGATAATGTTGATAGATACAAATAGGTAGGAATTTTGTGGTGAGGGAGTGTGATGGTTAGTTTTATGTGTCAATTTGGCTAAACCCCCGGTCAGATATTATTCTAGATGTTTCTGTGAAGGCATTTTTAGATTAGGTTCACGCTTACATCAACAGACTTTGAGGAAAGCAGAGTATCCTCTGTAATGTGGGCAAGCTTCATTCAATCAACTGAAGGTATTAATAGAAAAAAAGACGGACCTCCCCAGCAGAGGGAATTCTGCCAACAGGCTGCTTTTGGACTTGAATCACAACCGTTGCCTGGGTCTCCAGCCTGCTAGCCTACCCTGCAGAGTTTGAATTTGCCAAGATTCCACAATCATGTGAGCCAATTCCTTAAAATACATCTTTCTCCATATTATACATCTGTTGGGTTCTGTTTCTCTGGAGATCCCTGATTAGTACAGAAGGAAGATGAGAAAGGGAACCTTGGATTCTTCTTTTACTGGGTGGTTGGTGGAGCCATTCTGAGACACTGGAAATACAGAAGAGACAACTTCATGGGATATTTCATATGAAGTATGCAGGCACATATAAATGAAGAGGGTCAGTAGATACTTTTATGAGGCTGAAAATCAGGCAAGAAATTTGGGCTGGTTATTGCACTCTAGGGAAAGGGCTAATAGTAGTAGAAGAAAACTCATTCAGGAAAATAACAACAGCAAAAAACAGAGAGACATGAAGCAAGAATAGGCACTGAGGATAAGAGGACAAGGAGACTGAGAAGAATCTTTTAGGGTTGAAAATAAAAACTAGGACAGGGTGATCTCATGGAAGTCAAGAGAAGGGAGAATTTTAAGAAATGATGAGTCAAATACTATTAAACCATATAAATTTGAATCTTAAGAGGACATCAGTGACCTTAGAAAGAAGGGTCATCTAGAGCTATAAACTAAGATTATAAAAAGTCAAATAGCACTTATTACAATATTTTTGAAAAGCAAACCATATTTTTAGCCATCATACAACTGTATTTGTCATAAAATAGGAGGGAAGCATCCATATATTGATTTGATCTGCAGAGTAGCTCTGAGGCTGAGAGAGTTCAGGAAACTTGCCAGCTTTCCCCTAGGCAAGCAGCAGATCCAGAATTTGAGCTGGGATGTCCAGGGCTGCTTAGGGGCTCCTAATAATACAGTGAGTCCCAGAGCTGAAAAGGCAAGATAAGAACCTACATATAGCAACAGGTGAAACAGAGGGGAGCAGAGGAGGAATCCTACATAAAAATGATACTTGTTTATAAGGGAAGAAAAGATCTGAAGGGTATTAGATTGGATGAGAAAGAGGTTTATAGCTGACACTGAAGAACAAGACGCAAGGACGCCAGAGTGATCAGTATTAAAGAAAGAGTTCAAATACTTTTCAACATTTAACAACATAGAAAATATGTCAATGAATTGTTCTTTTAGGATACTATATAAATCATTTATTTGATTGAATGAATGCTTTTTTCTTATTAATATTCAGAACGTGTAGGGATAGAACCCATGTTCCCTACATTGGCCGGCAGAATCTTTACCACTGAGCCACCAGGGAAGTCTCAAACTGTAAACTTTTAAAACTAATATTTGTATTACCTGGATGTTTTCCTATAAAACTAAATATCTTAGCCCCAAATCTAAAATTTATCTTCTTACAAATCTATTTTTCCAAAATTGCCACATATTCAGTCTAATAATTTAGTCCTTTTAAGTACGAAACTCTATTTTTCCTTCCTAAAATTCATTTAAATCAAATGTGCATGTATGTGTGCATGTGAAAGTTGCTCAGTTGTGTCCAACTCTTTGCAACCCCATGGACTAGACAGACCATGGAAATCTCCAGGCCAGAATACTGGAGTGGGTAGCCTTTCCCGTCTCCAGGGGATCTTCCCAACCCAGGGTTCGAACCCAGGTCTCCCGCATTGCAGGCAGATTCTTTACCAGCTGAGCCACAAGAGAAGCCCATGTATGTGAGTGTAATTTAAGTTATAATTTATATAGATTTTGCTAGAGTGGGACCATATGATTAAAAACTTATTTTCAAATGTAAACTTTCCTCAACATATACCTGTATTTGGCACAAGTGCCTTAACTTTGACAAAATTAAACTCTGAATATTTGCTTTTGTAATTGTGCTTCAATCTGTGCATGACATTTCTTGATAAACAAAATGAAAGGCGTCTATGTTATGGGGCTGATCACTGATGGCAAACAACAGGATGGAAAAATGAGTGGAAGTAATTTATTTTACAGATAATTTTGAAGTGATTTTTTTCCCCAACACTTTCTCTTCTTTAAAATTGCTATATCATGCAGTAGATTTGTAATTTATTACTTTATATTGATAACAACCAACACATTCAGTATAAACACTGCAGAAAACCATCCTTATGGTAGAAACAGACTGCGTTTTCTTTCCAAAGAGCTTTCTCTGGGCCAGCAGTAAAGACAGCAGGCTTTGTGCACCATTTCCTGGTACAAAGGTTATAAAGTAAAATTTCTTCTTAGAGACCTGTGCAGAAAATAGCAAACTTCCCGTTTAAAGTAAGATCCCTATGCCTAGTCTTTAGTTCTCAAATCACAAATGTTTTATGATAAAGCTCTTCAAAATTTCTTAGTTTTCAAACTTTTATCATTTTCCTCTCAGTAGTATCTAAAGTTCATGCTACCTGGATGTTTCCCTCACAGAAATCCCATTACCTGAATATCCTCTTAGGTTTGAATACATTTCATAACTGTTGTTATAGTAAATCCAAATTTACTTTCCTTAATTTATGTATCTATCCCTAAAAGTCTTTGACGTTCTTTGTCGCAGACTAATATTTTAAGCAAATCTGTCCGTCACTCAGATCCTGAAGAGAATGCTCTTGGATCGATGCTTTAACCTTTATTTTTTGGAGGCAAAGGAATATTTCTTATTTTCTAAATTTCCTGATTTCACTGAAGGTGTGTTTATATTTGCCACTCCTCTCCATGTGCTTCAAGATTTCACACAAAAAACATAGTAACCAGGAGAATACAAGGTACACATTGCCACGTGACCAGTGGGTTTATATATTTTACAAGATTATTTGAGGCCATATTCATTATTGAGTTTTACTAAATTTTTATACATAATTTGATAAATGGCATTTGAAATGGATATAATGTTTAGGGAATCTTTATGTTAATTACTCTTTCCTGGGTTTTTTAAAAGTTGTGCTTTTAAATTTAGAGAAATAAAATTTAATAAAACCACATCAGAGGGATCAAATTTAATGCTATTATAATGCCTCTAGAGGGCAGTATTAAATTATTTGAGATTATACCTTAGAATTTTCTCAGGCAAGTCACTCAACATTTGAAGAGACAGTGGAAATGGGAGAAGGTGGTATTCTTTGTGTAATATTATTCATGGATGCACATATCTGTGAAATCCAGACCCTCACACTTGAATCAACAAGTGTTACACGGAGGGAGTTTTTAAAATGAGCTTTTATCTTTATTCCAGAAAAGAGTTTCCTTTCTCTTCTCAGGATCTATGGAGTGTTATTGGCACACTCAAAATATGTGAAGCTTAGAAGGTGAAAATAAGGACATTTGTTTTCCAATAGGCATACTTTCCATGCAAGCCACAGAAAGAACCACAGTTTTGATCAGATCACTTTTTTTTCACATATGTGGTTTTAAATAATGGATTTAAAGGGGAAAAGGATTTAAATTTATTGATAATTAATAACCTTTTAAAAATTATATCAGTACAAGTATACTTTTTATCCTCTGAGGATTCTTTCTATATATATCTATCTATCTATNTGGTTTGGGGGAGGGGAGGTTCCCGACGAAGAACTCTGGGGGCGCCTGGGGCGGGGACTGGGAGAAAAGTTTCCTCCAGGCAGAGGTGCGCGGAAGCGGCCACGGGAGTCAGGAAAGGGGGAGGGTCCGCTACGAGGCACTCGTCTCTCCCCGCGGCCCGGACCCCTGTCTCGGCTCCGGTGAGAGAAGTCTCTGCGTCCCTGGTCAGAGCTCCACCATCTTCTGTCCCCCCCACCGGTCCCGTCCCGTCCCGTCCCGAATCACGAAACCTCAACCGCCCCCCGGACTGGGCGTCCGGCTGCGCCCGATCGCCCGGCTGCGGCTGCTGCTCGGCCGGCCCTGAAGAAGGAGGACCCCGGCGAGTCCCAGAACCCCGGCGAGTCCCGGGACCCCGGAGAGTCCCAGGAACCCGGCGTTCCGGACTGTCGGTCCCCGGAGCTCCCGTGCCTACCTGGTTAGGTTGTCCTTGCAAGGCCTGGACTAAAGGCGAAAGGGCCCGCGGCGGGGTCCCTGACGCCGGAAAGAGACTCCTGCGAAACTCCGTGCTGAAGGCCGACTCCGTGAGCAGCCGCGACAAAGCCCTGCTTCCAACTCTCAGCGGCCGGAGGAGGTGCACAAACCAGGCCTTAGAAATCAGCTAGTGAAGCTCCTGTGCGGCGAGTGTGGATGCGGGGGTCCAGGGAGGGGCAGGCACCAGTGGTGTATGCAGGTCCCTCTCCCAGTGAAGCTCTGAAACCCCCAGCCCGCGGGAGAGACCCCTCTATCAAGAGAGGCCTCCCTGGGAGGGGGCAGATGGTTGTGGCGTGGAGCCAGGCCCGGTGCTTGTCCCTGGAACTGTGGACTCCCAGGCAGGCAACTTCATCCCTGAGCCTCCAGGACCTTGAAAGTCGTAAGGGTCTCCTCTGCCCAGGCAGGAGGACAGAAGGGGGTGACTTGCCTCCCTGAGAAGGTCCTAGAGGAGAGGGCAGGGGACAGGGTGATGTGGTGGCCAGATCACCCCAAGTCTTTGACGTAGTAGCCCAGGTGCCACTGTCTACTCACTGTGGGATCCTGGGCACATTATCAACCTCTTTGGGTCCTCAGTTTTCACATCTGTGAAATGGGTTCCATATTCCCTTCCACAGAGATTTCTGTGGGGGTTAAATGAGGTTGCCTCACACTGTTTCACTATTATTGTCCGAAAAAGCGGCAGGCTGAATCAGCATTTCACCTACCTGACCACCCCTAGCGGGTCTTCCCCTGGAGTCCTCTCTCTGCTTGAGCGTTTAAGGCGGTGGACAGATCCCAAAGGGAGGTCCTGGAACAATGGACTGGGCCCCTGAAGCCTGGAGAGAAGCGGTGACTTCACTGCTGCCACCTAGCGGGATAAAGTGGGAGTGCTGCACCAGGGAGGCCCTTCAGGAGCGAGAATAATCCTCGATGAGGTTGCCCGGCCAGGTGAGCCTGGGGGGTCTCCCGACCCGCTTTGCTCCAAGGACCCCTTCAGCACCCTTAAGCAAACCCTCGTCTCAGAACGTTTTTAAGTGCATAGAAACTAAAACGCACAGGATTGTTAGGAAAACCAAGTGTACTGAAACACCAAAATATTAAAATGCATTTTTTATATAGCAGTGTATGTTCTTTTTATTATGCTGAGGATGAATTGCCAGATTCAAAGTGTGCCATGATTTGGCTGTGTCCGGACATGTAGCAGTAATATTCTGAGCCATCCACAGTCGTGGTGATATAAGGGAAATGTCTGCAGTTTCTGTTTGATGGTCGCAGGTATGTCACACCGCCTTGCTCTGCTGCTGTGTTTGTAACAGAAAGAAATGCTGGACTTAACGTGATTTTTCTCACCGTCCAAGTATAAAGACCCCTTGCACTCTACCCACATGCCCAGGGGATCCCCGGACCTCAGATAGGAACCTCAGGGCTGAGAAGACAGTAAATGGAAGTGTTTTCTGGAAAGAGGTGGGGGCAGAAGACAGTCAGAAGGAGAAGTTACCCAGTAGGGAACCACCAAGACTCAGCGAGGCACGTTCCACCCCCAGGGGAGGGAGGTTGCCCTCACCCAGGCTGGAAAGTCAGATTTAGGACAAAGACCTACCAGTTTCTGTTTCCCTGGGGCATTGACCACCCGCCTGCAAATTCTCCAAAGAGAACAACTCTTATTTTGTTTTTATTTTTTTCTCTTGATGCAAATATTGTCATTCTTAAAAGGACTTTTTTTCTGTGGGCCATTTTTTTAAAGTCTTTATTGAATTTGTTGCAACATTGCTTCTGTTTTGTTTTGTTTTGTTTTGTTTCCTGGCTGCGAGGCATTTGGGATCTTCGCTCCCTGACCAGGAATCGAACCCACAACCCCTGCAGTAGAAAGTAAAGTCCTAACCACTGGAACACCAGGGACGTCCCAACATGGTCATTTGTATGTGCTGAAAAAGAATAAAATCATGCCATATTGAGCTTCCCTGGTGGCTCAGATGGTAAAGAATCTCTGCGTGCATTGCGGGACACCCTGGTTCAATCCCTGGGTCAGGAAGACTCCCTGGAGAAATGAATGGTTACCCATTCCAGTATTCTTGCCTGGAGAATTCCATGGACAGAAGGAGCCTAGTGAGCTACAGTCCATGGGGTCGCAAAGAGTTGAACATGATTGAGCGACTAACACTAAGAGCAATGACATATTTCGCTGTTAACGTAACTGGTTTCTTGTGCTTGGATGGCATCTCATATTTCTGACCAGTCCATTTTCCTCCTCTCCTGGGAGTTTGGAGGGGATGGTGTAAGTCATCTCCCACCCAGCACACCAGCGTGCACACACACACAGGCACAGACACACGCCTACAAGCTTCACAAATGCAAACGAGAGCTCTTCAAATGTACCCATTGTTGAAAGATCTTCAGGTCTCCCCTCCCCACCCTGTCCCGCCCAGGAGAAGCCTGCACCCAGGAACCTGGAATCCCAGGCTGGCCCCAGCCTCTGGAAGCCCTCTCAGCCCTGCACTGTTTTCCCAACAAAGAAGCTGGCCGACCCCCAGCAGGAGGCCCTCTTTGAAGCTCTTAGACCATTTACCTAATGGCCTTCACAGACTTGACTATTTTTAAAACGCATCCAAAGCCAAATTGAGCTGCCATTGTTCATTTTTCTCTCAAGGAGGTAAATGTGTCTTAAGCATGACATTTGATTAAGTGACTACGTTTGTGATTTTAAATGGAAGGGAAATACTGATTGAAATGATTATGTTTCTTTAAAGCATTCACACAGTCTTCTCGGCCCCTGCCCCCCTGCCTTTCCAGCTTCCTCCACCCATTAAAACTTTCAAGGGGTCAGAAGGTTGAGAAAGGAAGTCCAAGTCACTTTTCCTCCTGAGTTGGGGAGGGTAAGTGCCCCTGACTTTGGAGTCCTTCCCTGACCCCACCCACCTCTGAACTGTTCCCCAGGGATACTGCACACAGCTGTCCACTCCAGCTGTGGGCAGGTCAGAGCCTGGGAGGGAAACTGAGACTCCCTCTGATCAAATGACTCAGAGGGCCACTGTCCAGCAACCCGGGCCTGGCCAAAGGAGATGCTGGGTCTCTACTACCCATCAAATACTCATGTGTATCAGAGAGAGAAAAATATGGTCCCTCCGCTTCCTCTGATCAAGCAATAGACTCCCATGAGGGCTGCCTGAGAATTTGATCTGGGAAAAAGAAAACCCTCACTTCAAGCTTTTTAGAAATTCTCTGTGATGACCAACTTTCCTGCTCTATTTAAATGGGCAAGGATGAAGACCAGGAGGATCCATTCCCACTGCAATATAAAGTGACCATTTGATTAGCAGTCCTTAGGCATTACAGGGTCTGGAGGTTTGGGGCATGAAGCTGGACAGGAGAGGGTCTAGGGTGGACACACATGGGTGGGAAGCCAGTCAGTGAGGTGCCTGGGGATGGGGTTACCCAGCTGAATCCTTACACATTCTCCTGTGACTGAGTCCTAAATCTGAGGGTTTTGGCCTTCCGTGGTGGTGCAGTGGATAAGAATCTGCCTGCCAATGCCGGAGACACGGGTTCTATCCCTGGTCCAGGAAGATTCCACATGTCATGGAGCAACTAAACCCATGCCCCACGATCACTGAGCCCATGAGCCGCAAGTCCTGAGCCAGCATGTTGCAACTACTGAGGCCCAAGCACCCTGGAGCCTGTGCTCCAACGCAAGAGAAGTCGCCGCAATGAGAAGCCCTTGCACCACTAGGAAGGTAAGCCCCTGCTCTCCACAGTAGAGAAAGCCATGCACACAGCAATGAAGACCCAGCGCAGCCCAAAATACATAAACAATTTTTTTTTTTTAATGAAGCAAAGTCTGAGGTTTTTGTCCTATGTTGCAAAGTTTCTGCAGTTGTGCTTGTGTCGAGGGGTGTTGGGAGACCTCTGCTGTGGGGGTGTGAGGGCTGGGAGAGACCACAGTGGCTAGAGAAACCAGGAGGAAGAACTGGGACATGGTGACTAATTCCAGAAGGGATGGGAGGAAAATTCCTTTCTGCCTCACATTCCAGAAGATTCTGGGCCCTGGGTGGATGGGGACCGTAGTGGCAAGAAGGGCCGCCCAACTTCACAGAGTTCTCAGGATGGGGCTTTGGACGGGTGAACTGGGTATTAAGGAAAGTCAACGGTGTTGGGGGCAGGTCAGGGGCCCCTTGGTTGCACTCAATGATACGGTAAGGAACTGGGGGACATCACTTGCTAGCCCCAAAAGTCCCACTCCTTCTAGGAAGAGAGGAGAGAGACTGAGGATGTCCTCACTGTGTTGACTGAGCCCTGAGGATGTGCCGGAAAAAATACCAGTGACTGAGGCTCCCTGGGAACAAGCTCCTCCATCAGGGGTGGGTGCACAGGGGCTGAGGGCTGATCCTGGAGGGGTCGCTGCTCCTGGCAGGTCCAGGGACCCCAGGAACTAAGCAGGCAGGGCCGAGTTGGATGCCCCTGGATTCTGAGCTATTGTTGTCTCTTCCACATCAATTCATCAACCGCATCATTCAGCCCAGACCAGAAACTGTTGCCTCAACAGACAACCTGCAGAGCTTGGTGACCAAACCCAATACAGGGTGACTTCCTGCTCACGCTCAAGACCACCATCTTGCCCCATCAGTCCTCTTGCATGTTGTCTTCACTCGGGACCAGCCTGACGGAGCTACTGTCAGCTGCACACCCCGTCATGCAGTTCAGGGTCATGGCAGAACCTTACTGTGGCCCTTAAGGCTGGAGGTGGCACAGCCAGGCTGGCATCAGCAGGCTGAGGAAACGGAAACCTCCCCCAGAGAAAGGCAGGTGACACCTCTACTTATGAGTTATTGTTGTTGTCGCTCAGTTGCCAAGTTGTGTCCGACTCTTTGAGACACCATGGACAGGCCTCCCTGTCCTTCACCATCTCCCAGAGCTTGCTCAAACTCATGCCCATTGAGTCAGTGATGCCATCCAACCATCTCATCCTCTGTCATCCCCTTCTCCTCCTGCCTTCAATCTTTTCCAGCATGAGGGTCTTTCCCAACGAGTCAGCTCTTTGTATCAGGTGGTCAAAAGATTGGAGCTTTAGCAACAGTCCTTCCAATGAATATTCAGAGTTGATAGGTGCCAACAATTCCAGAAGGTTTAATATTTCATTTTTACAGGGCCCCTAAATTTGACAATGCCAGCATTTGTTCAAAGGAAGGTAGCATGTTTTCTGGCAAGCATGTTGTACTTGCCTGCTTTTTTTCTATCTCTGGACTCTAGATGGATTTTTGAACCTCAAGGCTGCAAGAATTCATCTAGACATTATCCCCTACCAAAGAGTCAGGCACCTGGTTAATGCTGGAAACTCAGAGGCAGACAGTTGTCACTAATCATTGGGTAGTGGGGCTGATTGGCTTTATCCCTAACTATACAAATGGTCAGATAATGCATCTTTAGGGCCTGTATGTCTGTCTAGAAGAGAGAGCTGGGATTAGTCAAAAACAACCATCCCCATCATTTCCATCACCATCTTTTTCATCATCACCATCCCCATCATCATTATCATCATCACCACCATCATCATCACCACCATCACCACCACGGTCACCATTGTCATCCCTGTCATTTCTAAGATACCTCCATGGCCTCCTTTCTCAGTCAATAATTACTGGACCCTGCCTTCCCCCAGCAGCAGCTCATCTGGGCTGCTCTCAGCCAATCTAGAAAGTAATTGAGCAGAAAAGCCACTTCCTCTAACAGTGCCTTGTCGGAGCTGTTATCTTCGGCTTGAAGAGGTTTCCAGAACATGCCAAGGAGGGAGGAAGACTTGTCGTTTCCTGAATGCGTCGATGCAGAGCAAATGCCTGGCTGGTTCATCCCAGCGTAGCCTGAAAGTCACCCCTGCGTGGAAGATGAATGAAGAATTTTAAATTCTTCCTCACCATGAAGAATTTTACATTTCTGACCTCATTTAAGTGCCGCCACAACCCGGAGAGGTTGGTGATACTATCATACACGGGCTTATACTGAAAGCATTTCATACCGTGCAGCTTGGGCACTGGAATGAAGGTTGTCCACAGCCATGGGGTCATGCAGGGCTTCCGGGAGAGGGCCAGAGGTGACAGTCGGGGATGCTGGGGAGTAGAGGAGCTGTTTGCAGCTCGTAGGAAGCTGTTTCAATTCTGTGATATCTGAAGTGGCTACTCCCAACCATGCTGACTGAATGCCAGGCCTGATCAGATGCATATGCTTCAGAACTTCAAAGCTGATTGTCCAGGATCCCCCTGCAGGGGAGGGATGACTCAGTGATCCAGTCTGGGATGTCCAATGCTGAAGCTCTCTCTAGTACAACACACGAAGGACTCTTGACGGAGACCCATTTCACCACCCTCTTTCTTTTTTTTTTTTTAATTGGTCCTATGGGTTTTATTCTCTTTTTTTTGAGTATGTTAAAAAGCTGAAACCCTGGAAGGCAACCTGTGTTCAAAGCAGTTCAATACTCAAGTTCTACCAATTGCTACCCGGGATCATGATTTTCTGAAACACAATAGAGCTGGTCCCCTGCATAATCAACTCTGGCCCTAATCCCATCTTTAGAACTATGCTTTTATGAAAGGTTCACTTTTGTTTGGACCTCTAGGGAAGGTGGCTGCATTTACACACTGCCAGATGACCACCCCATATCTACTTCCCCTGTCTGTCCTACTAACAGAACTTAGTTGGGAGGAGGGGAGGAGTGATAAATGTGCTTGGCTGAAAGTTCATAGATTCCCCACCTCCTTTTAACTGAGGGTGGCTTGTGATGCAGTTCTGGCCAATGAGATATAAAAAGAAACCGCTTGATGGGATACCTGGTGAAGTTTTTTAGAAAGGGGCTGACTTTTTAGCACCTGCTTTTGCCTTCTTTCTTGTCCTCATTTTTGCCTGGAATGCAGATAGGATGCAGGAGATGGAGCAGCCATGTTGTAACCATGAGGTGAAAGGTATGAGAGTGGAAGCTGCATGTCAAAATGTCAGAGTAAAGGGACAGAAGGAGTCTGGGCCACTGGGGTGTGGTGGACAGCCACGTGCATCCCAAATTACCTGCCTACCGACTTCCTGTTTGGCAAGGGAAATAAATCTCACATTAGCTCAAGCTTCATTTGGTCCCAGTTTTCTGTAGCTTTTGGCCAAATGTAATCCTCACTGAGAGCATGCCAGTGCTTACCTGTAAGGCTGGTAGTTATTCAGTTGTAGGCCTTCACTATTTTAAGATTCTAAATTTCCTAGGGTAGAATTTTATCAGCTGTCACTAAAAGTTAAAACAAAAAAGAATGACTGAGATCAATCCAGAATCAAGAGTCTAAATAGAAACATAACACAGGGTTTTACGTCTTCACGGTGTGCTGTGCTCAGCTGCTCAGTCATGTCTGACCCTTTGCGACCCCGTGGACTGTATCCCACCAGGCTCCTCTGTCCATGGGATTTTCCAGGCAAGAATACTGAGGTGGGTTGCCACTCCCTTCTCCAGGGGATCTTTCCAACCCAGAGATCAAACCTGGGGCTCTTGCATCTCCAGTATTGGCGTCACCTTTCCCCCTTAACATCTTGATATACACCTGATTCACCAATGTCACCTCTGTCGCTGAGTTCTTCCTGCCTTGGGGATGGGAGTGTTGAAGCTAAGGAATTCATCATTCCTTTGTTCTGAAGTTTCTGGAAACTTCACTGAGTAAGGAGGTACATGTCTCCTAGGATACAGTGACTCCTGGCTCATCTGGGTTGCATGTCTGATGCCCAGGGTTCTCCTCTGTTGCAGGAGCCAGCAAAGCGCTCCAGAGAAGGTAGCCTGGTCTGCTGTGTCTGAAGCAGATGTTTAAAAGCTGCATCAGGCCCACAGCATCCCAGATGAGCTTGAGGACTTAGGCTTCCCAAACATATCAGCAATCCAGGGTATCTTTTTGAAGCAATAGCCTAGATACCACTAGAACTGCCCCACCCTCATAATGAACAGCGAGATTTGTATCCAAAAAAAGGATGCGTACAGTAATCAGAAGGATATGGATTCCGTTTGTCCCTCTTTTTTTACATCAGACAGATAGTGTCAAGTGCTGCCTTCACCACTTACCAGATCTCAGACTGTTATGTCGTTTCCTTTACCATGGTTCTCACATCTTGCAAATGAGACCAGAAGGAGCAAACCTCGGGAGGATTTAAATCATATGACCTGGGCGATGCTCCTGCCACATTAAATGCTCATAAATCATTGCCATGATTAGGAAGGAGCTGCTGTCCGTGCAACTGGTGTACATCTGAGGACAGATATCAGCTACTTATTAATTTATCCTTCATGCATCAAAGATTTGTTGTGCATGATTCTAGGTACCGGGTAAACTTTGATCAGTTAAACACACCTTCTTCATAAGACAGTTCAGAGAAGCATCCAGACCATAAACAGGACACAAGATAAACATGCATAACTGTCCACTGGAAACTTTCTGAAGGTCGTTGGCTGTTGTCTGGTACTTGGCACCATCGCCTCCTTTCTAAGCTCTCTCCTGCTTTTGGGGGCTAGACATCTGCAAGCTACATTCCTGGCCCTCCTTCCTACAGTAGCAAATGGTCCTGTGAGTGGCTGTGGAATAATGGTATCTGGATCTCAGAGGAGAGTTGGAGACTCACATGGTAGGAAAGCCAGGGTGACATCCATGCATATTGATGAAAGTAACATGTGTCTGAACAGAACAGTAAGACCTAATGTAGGCAGGGTTCTGCAGAGTGCTGTGAGGGATCTGAAGCTGCCTGTCCCTCTGAGCAACTTGGTAGGAAAATAAGGACAAACAGATCTGGGTCAGCTTCTCTCCAGGCAGAGCAGTCAGCAGCTTAGAGTCAGCCATTCCTCGATTCACATGTTCATTGAGCCAACCTGTATTCCATGACTGCTGCATCAGACAAATGAGATCCCTTCTCTCAGGTTGTTTTCTTGTTCAGCCTAATGAGTTTCAGAAAATGTGGGCTAGACATCACTTTGGAACCCAGATTTGGGATTAAGGGACTGATGAGATTGGATTGTCTTCATCCCTAGATTCCTTGGGTCAAGTTCCAAGTCCCAAACATGTATGTGGGAAGGTTAGTAAGCTCTCTGTGATCGAGGCATCATCGGCTTATTAAAACTTGCTTGAAAATTGGGAGAGGGGCAGCTAGCCTCATCTGTATAATGTCTAAGTTGATTGTTGAGGCTTCCCTGGTGGTCCAGTGGTTAAGACTCCACATTCCAGGGGACAGAGGTTCAATCCCTGGTCAGGGAACTAAGATCCCACATGCCACAGGGCAACTAAGCTTGCATGCTACCACTACTGAGCCTTCGTGCTCGAGAGCCTGTGCATCACAACTAGAGAAGCCTGCAAGCCACACAAAAGGTCCCATATGCTTCAACTAAGATTCAATGCAGCCAAATTAGTTACTTAGTTAATTAATTAAAATAACTTGATTGCCAACCAGGGACACAATGGTGTCCAAAGGGGAGGCTCTCGGCAAACAGGGTGGCCTAGACAGGCTAGGAGCATTGCTCCGGAGTAACTCTTCACACTGCTCTGTCTCACTCTCAAGGTGTCCCGGTTTGGACTATAAGTTCTGTGCTGACTCAATCAATCAAGTGCTCCCACATCAAAAGCTTTTTTTGTTGTTCAGTCGCTAAGTCACGTTCAACTCTTTGCGACCCTATAGACTGCAACATGCCAGGCTTCCCTGTCCTTCACTATTTCCCGGGGTTTACTCAAATTCATGTTCATTGATATTTCACAGTATCAGGGTCTTTTCAAATGAGTCTGATCTTTGCATCCGGTGGCCAAAGTATTGGAGCTTCCGCTTCAGCTTCAGCATCATTCCTTCCAGTGCATAATCAGGGTGGATTTCCTTTAGGATGGACTGATTTACTCTCCTTACCATCCAGGGGCCTCTCAAGACTATTCTCCAGCACCAATTTTGAAAGCATCGGGTTCTCCAGGGCTTAGTCTTCTTTATGGTCCAACTTTCACATTGGTACATGACAACTGGAAAAACCATAGCTTTGACCACATGGACCTTTGTCAGCAAAGTGATGCCTCTGCTTTTTAATACGCTGTCAAAAGCTATTGAGCATTAAAGAGATACCACCTAGGAGTTTGGAGAAGAAAATGGCAACCCGCTCCAGTATTCTTGCCTAGAAAATCCCATGGACAGAAGAACCTGGCAGATTACAGTTCATGGGGTCGCAAAGAGTTGGACATGATGGAGCAACTGAGCACACGACTGGGAGGTTGAAGCCTCCAGGCATCTTTGACTGAGAAGTGAGAGTCCATCCAGGAATGTGGGTGTGCAAGCTCATAGCAGCTTTGCCTACAGTCACCAAAAGGTGGACACAGCCTAAATGTTCACGAACAGACAAACGGACAGCGGAATGTGGGTCCTCACACAATGGAAGACTGTTCAACCTCAAAAAGGAATGAGGCACCAACATATGCTACAACACGTGTGATCCTTGCGAACATGATGCTTGTGAAAGAAACTAGACGAAGGACATGTGTGATTTATTGATGAGAAATGTCCAGAACAGGGAACAAACTCCAGGAAATAGAGAAGGACAGGAAAGCCTGGCATGCTGCTCCTTGAGATCGTAGAGCTGGATATGACTGAGCAACTGAACAAAAAGACGGGAAGTAGTTTACTATTTGCTCAGGGCTTTGGGCAGGGGGAGGATAGGGAGTGATAACTAAAGGGTACAATTTCTGTTTAAGATGGTTTAAAGTGATGAAAATGTTCTGAAACTGACTAGGCGATGACTGCACATATCTGTGGATATGCCTAAACCATTGAATTGTACCCCTTAAATGGCCAAATTTTGTAGTATGCAAATTAAATCTCAATAAAGCTGTTTAAAAATCATGCATGGGTAAAAATCCATTCAAACTAAGATAAACCAGTGGATTTTAATGTAATACAGTACAAAAGGCACAGACATGGAATTCCACCTTGCAACTAACCATTAAGCAACCGCAACGTCAAATTTCCTTGTGGTTTCAAACAAGATACCCACAATTATTTGAAAAATCTATTAAAACATTCATCTCTTTTCTAGCTATACCGATGTCTGAGGCTGAGTTTTCCTTAGACACATTAACCAAAATGACATGTTGCAACCGACTGAACAGAGATTCAGATGTGATGATCCGGATGCCTCACACAATGTCTTTTTAATTTGGAGATGTTATTTTTAGTAAGAATGTTAGTTATATTAATAATGGTAATTTTTAAGTGAAAAAGGAGATGCAGATTCAATAACTGGCTCAGCCTGTAAAACCTCTGCAGTGTTAGCATAGCCGTTCACCCCTTCATTCAAAAATTCATCAGATGCCCATTCTGTGCGTGAGAGATAGCGATGATGGTGATCGTTTTATTGATCCCAGCTAACACTATACACTGGTTAGTGATGAGTCAAGTCTTGATGAGTTTGGGCCATTTATCCTGGCAGCACCCCTTAGAGTGAGGACATTATTAGCCCCGACAGCTGCTCTGGGAGGCACCCGGGGCAGGTCCACAGAGTGTGTTCTGGAGTCTTCTGCGGGCAGGTGGGCGGCACAGACGCATAGCCCTTCAGCCCTGTGGCTGACACCCAGCTCCTCCAGCCAGGGTGGCAAAGTGGGTATGCACACTGCAGTCATGTCATCCTTAGTCAGATGTGGAGTCGGTGTCCAGGGGCTGTCGCCCATCTTCAGGACGGGTTGGGGGTGGTGTGGGACATCCCCTGCTCCCCGAGGGAACTTGCAGTGCTGAGATTTAGTTCTGGGGGCAGAGTTACCAAGTCAGTTCCTGGCAGCTGTTGGTTCCACTTGCCTGCTTCCTGGTCGGCTGGCTTCTTGATTGTCAGGAAGTGCTGTGAACCAGACGTTTGTGTCCCCTGGAGATTCCTGTATGGAAGCACTAATCCCCAGTGCAATGGTATTTGGCGGTGGGTCCTTTGGGAGGGGATTGGGTTTAGATAAATATGAGGGTGGGGACCCAATGATGGGGTTGGTGCCCTTACAAGAAGCTGATGAATCCAGAGTGGATCTGGTTTCTCCCCACCCCCACCGACTGGGTTTGTGTCCAGGATTCCATCACCTCCTCGTTCGTCAGTGTCATGGGCCCTCCTTTTTCAAGATGAGGGAAGTTATGTGCAACTAATAATCACCAAAAAAGACTGAAACCTGCCAAAGAAGCCCTAGGGTAAAAGAGCAAAAGTGGACCTCCAGACCTCAAATGATACCACAAAGTTACAGTAATCGAAACAGCATGGTATCGTTGCAAAAACAGACATGACGATCAAGGGAACAGAATAGAGGGCCCAGAAATAAACCCGTACACCATAATCTTCAACAAAGGAGGCAAGAATATACTTGGGGGACAAGACGATCTCTTCAGCAAGTGGTGTTAGGAAAGCGGGACAGCTCATGTAAATCAGTGAAGTTAGAACACTCCCTCACACCATACACACAAATATACACAAGGGGGAGTAGGGTGGAGGCTCAAGAGGAAAGAGATATGTATATACTTATAATATTCACAATGTTGTACAAGAGAAACCAGCACAACATTGAAAAGCAATTATCCTCCAATTAAATTTTTAAAAATTTACTCAAAACAAACTCAAAACTTAAAGGCTTAAATATAAGACTTGACAATGATATAAATCAACAGTACTTCAAAAAATAGATATTTTTTTTTAAAGGGCCATGCATGGATGCTGATGCCATGCTGTACAGGGAGATGCAGGGCTAATCAAATTCTGTGCATTCCGACTGCTTCTGACCCAAGCAGTGGCAGCACTGACCACAGGAGCCTCTGCCCATGGTTAAGAGTCCCGTTCTCATGTCCCTGCAAAGATTTCCAGTGGAGGCCAAGTGACGAGGCATTTCAGGAGGATTTTCTGCAAGGTTTGGAACTCAGATGGAATCTTTGTCTCTTCCTCTGTTAGCAGACTATTCCTGCAGCCTCTGGGCACCCTGCTCGACCAGAGTGACCACTTGGTACTCACTTTGCTTAGCGAGCAAGGTCATGCTGCTACTTTTGCTTCCCTGGTGGCTCAGTGGTAAAGAATCTGCCTGCTAACCAGGAGACTCGGGTTCAATCCCTGCTTTGGGAAGATTCCCTAGAGAAGGAAATGGCAACCCACTCCAGTATTCTTGCCTGGGAAATCCCATGGGCAGAGGAACCTAGCGGGCTATAGTCCATGGGGTCTCACAGAGTCAGACATGACTGAGCAACAGATTATTTTCAGGGTCAAGAAAGTCGGTGACCCAGATTGGGCCCAACAGCATCCCATTATAAGATCTGTCTCAAACAATCTTGTCTTTTCTTGCCTCATTTCAGTACCTCTGACTCATGAGCAGGTGGGATAACCCCCAAGGTCCTTTCCTTTGAGGCCTGTGGGATGCTCCCCACCCCCCACTGCACAGGACAGGGAGGCGGTGACCGTCGAGGGCACTCAGTGTTGAAATGCATAAAGGGAAGCCCTGTCCTGCCCTGCCTGTTCTTTGCGGGTCACTCTCTGTGGCGAGCATGCCTGAGTGAGCACATCTCAGTTCCTAAGATTCTCCTTCTCTCTTTGCTGGTGTTTCCTTGTTTTTCTGCAGCTTAACAGGGATGGTGCAGCGATGCAAGCATCTTGTGACTTCCCTTTCCTCCTGGCAGCTTTCCGTGCTCCCACTGAGCAATGGAGGAGGGCTTCAGAAGGCCAAGGGCATCCTAAGTGACTGGCCTGACCATTCCACCCAGGGATGATGGCTCACAGCTCCCCTACCCCTGCTCTGGGTATCAGCAACTTCACGCATGCACCACCTGGTTCAAGGTGAGGGATTTCCCCGTATTTGGGGCAGAACAGACATCACCGCCTCCTGAGGCTGGCAGTGCAGTTCGGACACGTGGCCTGAGCTGCTGAGAAGTGTTT
Source organism: Neotragus pygmaeus (assembly GCA_006410875.1). Lineage (NCBI taxonomy): Eukaryota > Metazoa > Chordata > Mammalia > Artiodactyla > Bovidae > Neotragus > Neotragus pygmaeus. The sequence goes on from SJYV01013771.1 coordinate 153,313, forward strand.
GTCCTGGATTCCAATATGTTAAGTCCTCGGGGTCCCAGGGGTTCCTGCTGTAACACGGAAGCATCTTTGCTGTATCTTCAAAAGGCCCGGGGCAGGGAGAAGAAAGCCCAAGGTGAGAGCACTCCCTCACCGGAGCCCTGTTTCTGCATGCACCACTTTCCTTGGCTGACAGTCTTCCTGCTGTAGGAAGGGCACAGCTCAGGTTTGGAGCATGAAGCCAGAGGATGGACACTAATTAGCCACACTTCCCCACCCCCAGTGTCAAAATGAGAATCCTGGTACCATACGAGGATGGTGATTTGTGTGACTTATGCCACCGCTCCAATTACTTGGGCTCATCTTTTCATCCCAGAATTTCAAAGAAGAATGCTTTATAAGGAGATGGCTATTCATTTGTACAATGAGAGGCATCCTTTGAAAACGGGGCTTTCAGACTCTTGATAGAAAAATCTCTGATTTCCACTTGGCATGATTAGCAGGCTGGGGAGGCCCCTGAGAGCAGGTGTGTCTGTCAAGTGGGTGCAGGCACTGATGTCAGGGGCAACAGGTACCCCCCACACAACATGACAGAAAGCAGTTCCTTGCAGCCAGCTCTGTCCCTCTCAAGCCCACCTTCTTCCCAGGAGCCACGGCATCATTCAAAGACCACAGGCAAACCGGAACAGTATTGTTATAAGGAAGCACAGTGAAGATGTAGGTGCTGGCCTGACTGCTAGGGTTCAAACCCTGGCTTTGCATCAGAAATTTTAACTGTTCGTCTTTAGGCAAGTTACTTAACCTTTCTGTGCTCCATACAAAGAGGTTAAGTAATAGTTTCTACCTCTTGAGTACTCTATGTATTGCATGAGTCATCACAGATTCAACCCTTGGAAGTGTTTGGTACATAGTAAATACTCAGTAAATACTCAGTAACTATGGTGAAGTGGATGATGGCTCTGATGAAGTCACTTCCTAGCTTACAATTCAACAGTGGATTTCAACTTCTCCCATACAATGCAGAACAGCAGCATCTGGCTCGTCAGGGCCTGGACTTTCTTTCCCTATAGTTACGTTCCTTGGTACTCAGCCCCACACCTCCTGTCCCAGGCCCGCGCTGTCAATGTTCTGCTTTCTGCACCGTCTTACTGGTCCTTTGGCTTGTGCACCAGCCAGTGGAGCCTCTTGGAAAGTGCCTCCTCCTCGCTCCTCTGTTTCTTGGCCAGCTTGTCCTGGTCGTTTAGGACTCAGTACAGTCTCACCTCCTCTGGGAAGTCTTCCCAGCCTCCCTGTCGGGTTAGGCGTCCCTCCTCTGTGGGTCCACAGCCCGCCACGTGTCCTCTTTGTTGCCACAATCCACTGCCAGCCTCTTTCTCCCCATCCTCGTCCTGCCTTCTTCTATCATCCTCATCTCCACCCTCGTCGTATTCTGTTCCTCCTGCTGGACCATCATTTCCTCCAGGGAAGAACTGGAACTGACCTTAGTAACTGGTCCTTGCACACACCTGGACACTGCCCTGGGAAGCCCCACCGTCCCTGCCTGGCTCAGTTTGGGTGCTGAGCAGCTGTGTATCGTGTGGGTGGTGAATGAGCAGGGTGAATGGGTGGGTAGTGTGAAGGTGGGCAGTGAAGGTCACCCCAGCCGAGGCTGGAGTAGGCTTTCTTAAACCCCTCTGGCCTGCAGGAAGGTCTCTGGGGTCACCTGGAACACTCCCTCCCCTATGTCACATAAAACAGTCTGGCAAATTAAAGGATGGGAGGCCCCAGTGAGGAGACAACTCCTTTCATTGCCATTAATGATGGCATTGCCATCACATGGTAAGTGATGGACTCCTTCTAGAAGCAAATGATACACAAGAATCTGGCTGGATGCTGGGCTCTTGCTGCACTCTGGGATTACCTGGCGGAGAACAAGAGGTTAGTTTAGCCAAGAAGAGACATTGGATGAGGGTTGCTTGCAGACACAGTCCTCAGGTGCTTCCTCCTTTCTGCCACCCATGTTTGTAGAGACAAGCCAAGTTCTCATAAATTATCTTTACATGCCCAAGGAAGATTATGCTATTTGGGGCTCTGGAGACTTTTAAAAACAAATGAAAAGCAAAACACAATAGCTCAGGATGTCTGACTCACTCAGAAAGGAAGCAGGCCCACCTTCTAGGAGAGGAGAGATGGGGATCCTGGTGGGAGGACCACGGAGAAGGAGGTGGAGACAGCTGTTTATCTCCGATTAACATGAGCCCACCTACTGCCGTCCACGCTTCTTGTCAGCCTCTTTGGTGACCCGAGAGCAGTGAGGCTGTACCTTCTGGAATCTGAGAGGAGGCTGATGGGATGGGAGGGGTTGGCATCCCCAAACCCTCTGATACAGACCAAACATTGTTGAATTTGAGTCTCTCTCTGCTCTCTTCCTGGTACAAGGCTGTAAGAGGGATCCAGGCATCCCCAAACCTGAGCTCTTCCTGGGGTTCAGTTACCCAGTCTGGTCATGGTATTATTTGTGGCTCACAGATCTACTACTTAAATAGCATCCCAGGGAGAGCAGCCAGAGAGAGGGGGTACCTCTATGTTCCATATCGTGCAGCCAAGGATGGGAGAACCAGCCTGTGAGGTGGGTTGTGACCTCCTATAGCACCCTCTCCCCTGGACCACTTGCCCACACTTCTCAGAAGCAGGGTTGTCGTGTCCAGGCTTTGGTACACAACCCACCAGTCCATGGCAGGCCTTCCAGGCAAAGCTCTGCAGCTCACAGCACAGGGACCACCCCCACCCTCGCCTGCTCCCACACCCACTGTCTCTCTGAACTTGCTGGGTGACAGGCAGGAAGCAAGCGCCCGCATTGCCTCTCACACTGTATTCCCTCCTTTACTTCATGCATCTGCGCAGACCCCCACCATGTGCCAGCTCATAACAGGACCTGGGTGTGCAGCGATGAGCCAGCTGCTGCCCTCAGGGGATGTACAGGCTGGTGTGGGGTGTAAGGCAGCTAGTGAGGGCAGATAGTTAGTGAGTAGACGCTGTACAGATATGCACGTATGCATGACTGCTCAGTCGGGTCTGACTCTGCAGCTCCATGGACTGTAACCCACCAGGCTCCTCTGTCCATGAAATTTTCCAGGTGAGAATTCTGGAGTAAATTGTCATTTCCTCCTTCAGGGGATCTTCCTGACCCAGGGATCAAACCCCCTCCCGTGTCTCCTGCAATGGCATGTGGGTTCTTCACCACTGTGCCACCTGGGAAGCCCATGTAGATAAAAATAATGTATAGATAATCTCTCCCATAAGAGGTTGAATAATGGCCCCAGTGATGTCCACATTTTCATCTCCAGCACCCGTGAGCATGTGACCTTCATGGCTGGGAGAAAATGAAGGATCCGGAGATTGTCCTGTATTATCCGGAGAACCCAGCATCCTCACAGGGTCCTTGTAAAAGAAAGCAGGGGGTCAGAGTCAGAGACTGCAAGATGCTGCCCTGCTGGCTTTGATGATCGAGGGAGGGGCCACACACCAAGGAATGCTGGTACCTCTAGAAACTAGAAAAGGCAAGATGGGATTCCCTCTTAGAGCCTCCAGGAGGCAGGAAGTCCTGCTGACACTTTGATTATAGGACCTATGAAATCTAGAACTACAAGAAAATAGATTTTTACATATTTGATAAGATAATAAGTGTTTTAAGTCTCCAAGTATATGAACTTTTGCTAGAGCATCAGTAGGAAACTAATATCCCTCCACCTTCCACACCCAAGTCCACGAATGAAATACAAGTAACGGCCCCAGGGGCTTCCTTGGTGGCTTGGTGGTAAACAATCCACCTGCAATGCAGGAGAGCTGGGTTCTCTCCCTGGTCCGGGAAGATCCCCTGGAGAAGGGAATGGCAACCCACTCCAGTATTCTTGCCTGGAGAATTCGACGGACAGAGGAGCCTGGCTGGCTACAGTCCACGGGGTCGCAAAGAGTGGAACACGACTTAGGGACTAAACAACAATAACGATGGGCCTGAGAGCAACTGGAAGAGCAGGGGCGGGCTCCCAGCGTCCTCGGCAGGGCGGTCAGGGAGACCTCGCTGTGCAGGTGACCCACACAGAAGACTGAGTTCGGGAGGAGGGGCCAGCCCAGTGTGGCTGAGGTCAGAGGGTCTCCCGACCATGGGGGCAGCAAGAGCTAGGGCAGGTGGGTGAATGGGGGCACAGCTGGGAAACAGTGCTAGGATGCCAGTCTCCACCCCCTGGCTTGGTTCGGGGTATGTTCAACCTTCTTGTTTGGCAGCAGACAGCCCCACAGCCCCTGCCCACAGCCGCACCACTTGACTTCAGGGCTCTTTCTCTGATGGTCTTAAACTCCTCCTTGCCTTGGGGTCCTTCAGAGGGAGCTGTAGGGGTGTGGCCTGGCCTTGGGTGGAGTGAGTCCAGCGACGTCCTCTGCATGGTGAAAAATTTGGCCTTGCCTGAAGAGTGGTCTGGGGGTGACAGAGGATGAGATGGTATCACTGACTCAGCGGATATGAGTATGAGCAACCTCTGGGAGACGGCGACAGACAGGCAAGCCAGGCGTGCTGCAGTCTGCGGGGTCGCAAAGAGCTGGACACGACTTAGCAACTGAGTGGCAACAAAGAGTGGTCTGATATTTGCCTTTGGCTTCTGGAAGGTGACCTGTCATTCTGACAGGAGGGCCACCATTGGGATGGGGCTGGCCATGCTGGTGACACATGACTACCCACATGACTTGGTAGAGGTGCTCTGGGTCCTGCCATCTCAGCCAACCTGGTGACTGAGATGGACCTGGTGGGCACTCAGCGGGTCGGTCACCAATCAAACCATCGTCAATCAATCAGTCATGCCTACTGTGGAGCCCCGAGAAAGCTCTGGGCACAGGGCTCAGGAGAGCTTGCCTGGTGGGTGATGCCCGGCTGTGTTGCCACTCCCTCATGCTGGAGGAGGGGGTGTCCTGACCCCATGTGGAGAGGACAATGAAAGCTCTGTATATGGAGCCCACTCAGACTCTACCCTCCCATGCCTCTGCCCCTGGTTGGTTCTGACCAATAAGAAACTGTAACCATGATTTACAGCTGTAGTGGGTTCTGTGAGTCTTTCTAGCAAATTATCAAACCTGAAGGTGATTTGAGGATCCCCCCTCCACCCCAACTGGTGTTGGTGTCAGAAGTGAATGTGGTCTTGGGTGAATGATCCCAGAGTCCTCTGACCGTGGCAGTCTGATTGTCAGTCCCCCTATAGAACACTGCAAGATACACCCCTCGGGGGCGGATGTTCAGCATTTACCCCAGGCGCCAAGCCTTGGCTCCTGGCCAAGAGCTGGTGTCCCTAGGAGCCCCAGCACCCCCTACTCCAAGGAGGGCTCCAGCAGCTGCCTCCACATCCCATGTCCTCTCTCACTCATGATTATGGCTTATGGCTTCATTTTCTAAGAAACGTAAGTCAGAAAAAAACAGCTCCAGTGGCTGACCACCTCGAAAATGCAAATCAGTATAATTTCAATCAATACATGCAGCACTGAGCATTAAAAATGCAAATTTCCTGCTGTGCAGAGAGCAAGGAAGAGCAGTGCCTTGTTTAGAAAGAAGGCTTGGATGGCAGGAGGACCTTTCTGGATCCCCGTGGAAACTCGGATCTTAACTGAGACAGAGGAAGAAGCAGAGCCGGGGACATTAGTGGCTGTGGCTGTACCACCTGGGTCCTCAGGTTACAGAAATGGGCTGACGGCCAAAGCCTGGGCCCCTTTAAACGAAAGAGGAAGGGCCCGTTTCCTTCATTCCCTGCCTTCCACATCCTTTCCCTGCTTTTCCTCCTCATGAGAAACTGGTGGGTGGAGAACCTCTGACTCCCGGGTAGAGGCACACGTGGGCGGAGACCTGACGAAAGCCCTAGGAGGCCACTCCCCGAGGTGCACCTGGCCCAGGTGAGGGCAGCACCTGACTCGGGTCAGAGAAGGCCTTCCAGCCCCAGCCTGCATCCCTAGTGGATCGGCGGGAAGGTTCACCTCCATCTTCTCTGGGGGCTAGCTCACCAAGCTCCTGATCAATCGTACCAATCCTTCCTCCAGGAGGCCCCCCAGGGCCCGAGCGCTGTCACCCCCTTCCCAGTACCCCCCCTGCACTGCAAGTCCTTGACCACCCACCCCAGCTGCCACCTGTCCACCTGTTGACACTGGTCCTTTCTATCTGCGTCTAAGCCCCTTGAGGGCAGCACCACCAGGTCTTTGCTGTTTTACATAAAATGTGTTGAAATGAATGAATCATGCCCATCTCCTAGTCTGTCTGGAGACATGGAATAGTGGATTCCAGATCCCAAGTGCAAGCGGTCTGGTGCACTCTTTCACACAGGCCAAAGTCCCAGCCCAGCACACCTGTCTGGTGGCCACCTGCCCACTCCTTGAACTCATGCATGGATACACACAACCTCTATGGTGCTTCAGGATCATCACCTGCTCAGCGTCTAAAATACCTGTCAGTTATCTCACAACTGCTGTGAGTCAGAGGCTGGGTCCTCGATGTGGTTTCACAAGGCTTCCATCACAATATTGATGGGAATAGGGGTCTCATCCGAGCTCCCGTAGTTGGCAGAATTCAGTTCTTTGCCGCTGTAGAATTCATGGTGCTTCCTTCCTCAAAGCCAGCAGGACACAGAGCCTGTGACTTGGGAAGGGCCCCAGTCCCTCTTTTAAGAACTTTCTCCCAGTTGGGTCAGTCTTACCCTGGATAGGGCTTCCCTGGTATCTCAGCTTGTAGAGAATCAGCCTGTAAGGCAGGAGACCCCAGTTCGATTCCTGGGTTTGGAAGATCTGCTGGAGAAGGGATAGGCTACCCACCCCAGCATTGTTGGGCTTCCCTGGTGGCTCAGCTGGTAAGGAATCCACCTGCAATGTGGGAGACCTGGGTTCGATCCCTGGGTTGGGAAGATCCCCTGGAGAAGGGAAAGGCTACCCATCACAGTATTCTGGCCTGGAGAATTCCATGGACTTGAGCTCAAGATCAGCCGACTAGGGACCTTAATGACACCTACCGAAGCCCAACGGTCCATGGGCAAGAGGCAAGTTAATATTCTGACCAGGCTCCAGGGTGAACCACAATTATTCAGCCACTTTGGAATTCTGCCTGCAGGTCTCACAAGGTGGCCAGCAGCCATTCCATTATCTGCTGGGATATCTGGAGTTTCCCGTCCCGTGCTAGGACCTTACATCATGGTTGGCAACTCTGGAGGTTGTGGCCTGACCCCTACTCTGCCCTCTTCCCTCCTGGACCCAGGACACTCCCTAGACACAGTTCAGCTCAACACCACACCACACCCCACCCCCAGGGCACCAGCCAGCCTGCCCAGGCCTCCATCCCAGATGCCTTCACAGCCTCTCCCAGCAGCCCAAGGCCTCCATCCCCACAGGCTAAAGCAAAGTCCTCCCACACCTGATCCCCAGCCCCCGCCCCCGCCCTCCTCAGGGCACGTCTTCCCTGACTCGAGCCTTCTCCCAAGCCTGTGTCTTTGTGGTGCTCCTGTCCACCCCCAGCCCCAAGGCTATAACTAATGGACTTCTTCCACCACTGGCCTGAGCCTGCCCTCGTGTGGTCACCTTGCTTGGCTATGTGGTGGTCTACCGGGTGTCTGGGACACTGGAAGGACAACCAAGACCTACCCACCACCAGGCTAAGCAGGCTTGCCCTGGGCTCTGCCCCCTACCTTCTGGAATCATCCTGTCTCCGCAGGCAGACAGTGTCTGGGGAGGAGGAAACTGAGGCTCAGGAAAGCTGAGGCCTGCCTGGGTCAATGGCTGCAGGACAGAATACAGGATGCTGGTGAAACATGAACTTCAGATAAACAGTAACTTTTTATGAATGCACTGCAGATGCGGCACGGGTTCCCTACACCAGCCTGTGCGTACGTGTGGCTTATCTGCAGTTCACACTCAGCTGGGCATCCTGCGTGGTAACAGCTGGTAACAGATGAGGGAACAGAAGGAGAGTTGGGACCTGCCCCCAGAGACTGGGCTCCCCTTGGCCTGAGGACAGGACTTGTCGGCATATGCCACCTGCCTTCCTCTCCCTGCACGTGGGGGCCTGCAGCCACAGCCCTGGGTGGCCTGGAGGCAAAGCCACGCACCAACGGAGAGCCGATGAAACAGCAGGTCCCTGCCACTGAGGGTTTTGGGATGACTCCCAGCAAGTGTTGTCCTGGGGACCACCTGCTGCAGATTGAACGTTACTGTTGTTGCTATCTCCGACTCTTTGCAACCCTATGGACTATAGCCCACCAGGCTCCTCTGTCCGTGGGGATTCTCCAGGCAAGAACACTGGAGTGGGTTGCCATGCCCTCCCCCAGAGGATCTTCCTGACCCAGGGATCAAAGCCTAGTCTCTTATGTCTCCTACATTGGCAGGTGGGTTCTTTACCACCAGTGCCACCTGGGAAGCATAATAAGTAAATAAATACATTTTAAAAAGAAAAAATTTAATCCTATCTCCCAATGGGCTGCTATCAGGAGGCAGGGCCAAGGGAGATCCTGAGTGTGAAACCCTCCTGATGGATTGGTGCCTTTATGAAAGACAGGAGAGATGCAGGTGAAGACAGTGAGATGAGTCGGGTCTGCGAGAGAGGAAGCAGATCGTCACCAGACACCATGTCAGCATGGGCCTTGACCTTGAAGGTGCAGCCTCCAGAACCGCGTACCATGTGTCTGCCTCTTAAGCCCCTGTTGCTGCTGCTAAGTCGCTTCAGTTGTGTCCGACTTTGTGTGACCCCATAGATGGCAGCCCACAAGGCTCCCCCATCCCTGGGATTCTCCAGACAAGAACACTGGAGTGGGTTGCCATTTCCTTCTCCAATGCATGAAAGTGAAAAGCGAAAGGGAAGTCGCTCAGTCGTGTCCAACTCTTCGCGACCCCACGGACTGGTCTGCTGTATTTGCTATGGCAGCTGCAGCAGACAGATCTGCCTCCTCCCACCTCTCCCCGCCTCCTTCCTCCTCTCCCGGCTCTTCCTTCTTCCTCCCTCCTCCCTTCAGAGGCCACCCCCTTCTTCCTCTCTTTCTCCTCCCTCCTCGGCCCTCCCTCTTCCTTTCCTCCTCCCTCCCCGAAGCCTCGCCCCCATGGCCTGCTTCCCTGCCTGAGCTATTTATCAATGCAGGGCAGGCTTGTTCCATTAAACCCTCAAACGGAACTTATGGGTGTAATCGTTTTCCGTGATCTGTCTCTGCTGAAAGTGGGGCAACTTGCACTCCCCGGCATGTCACCACCCGTCTTGAAATGTTGTCTTGAAATGATTAAGCCAATGAAGTTTTATTTCCTCCAGCAGCTGACAATTCTGCAACATGGAGAGATTTTAATTTCAAGTGGCACAATAAAAACCTTGTTGCTTCAAAACCCAGTGAGTGGGTTCTGGAGGGACCTAGGACTTGGGCTTCTCAGTAGAGAGGGGACCTCGGCTTCCACTTGGGGGTGCAGAGCCAGCCCACCTGGACCTCTTCCTGTTCTGCTGGGAGGCCCTGTTGTGTGCAGTGGAGCCAGTGACCCTACTTTCTACCCACCCCCTCATCTCCTCACTCTGGAATATCTCAGAATCCATGCTAACTGCTTGGAGACACAGAGCTGACCGTGAGAGTGTTTTCACTGTCCACGTGGCAGGGGAAAGGGGTGGCCTTTACACGTGCAGGCAGTTCAGCCTTCCCAGCCAACCTGTCCCCCAGCACGGCCGAGAAGGCGCAGGGTCCTTTGTGAAATTGACTGTTCCTGTCCCCACAAAGGAAGGGCCCTCCCAGTTGTGACCCACAGTCCCTACAAACCTGCAGGAGACAGCCAGATGGCTGCACGTGGGCCGTGGCAGCCTGCGCCCAGGCGGGGCTGCTGCTCCTCCACGAGCTGGCCCGGTCACCTCTCCTTGCGGTCCACCCCCCAGAGTCACCCCCTGCAAACCCCCTTGGACTGCTGCACCCCATGCCTGTCCTGCTCCCCTCCTTCTGGAGGACTGCCTCCTCCTCCTTGCTGGCGAATTGGCTGGAAAAAGAAGAAAAAGGACATGCTTTGTTTTGCTGTCTTTGCTGATTTCCACGGTGTCAATACTCCCAAGGGAGCTAGTTCAAGCTACAAACCAACAGAACAACCTGCTCACAAAACTCCTGACTATTGACCATCAGCTCTCAGGACCCCCTCTGTACAAGCACAGTGAGTTGAGTGGGAGCTGAACTGTTGTGTTTGCTCCATCTCGGCCTCCGGAGGGCAGGACCCTCGTCTCCTTCATCCTCCTCTGCATTGGCATCACCAGTGCCGGCTTCTCCCCCCTCCTTGGTGACTGTGTTGGGCCTGCCCTCCCCAGATCCTGCCCCAGCTTGGCCAGGCTTGCATCCCAACCTGACCAGTCACATCTTGGCCAGATCAAGGGCCCCAGCCCTGTTCAGACTCCAGAGTGTCCTCTGTAGCTCACTTGATAATTCTCTCTCATGCTTCCTCCACATGGGCGGCCACAGCTCATGCCTCTGTCGTCTCTATATGCACACCAGGTAGCTTGGTGTCCAGACATAAGGGGGGAGGTGTAAACTCTGGTGGAATGAAAGGACCTCAAACTCAGCTCTAGGGCAGCAGGAGCCCATGGAGGAAAACTCCAAAGCCTGGTCACCATGTCCTCACCTCATCCTCTGGGTCAGGTCCAGCCTTACGTTTCTGCTCCAGACCTGCTTGGACAGACCCTAAAAACACTGTGTTCAGCTCTGTTGCGCACATAGGAGGTGATCCATAAAAGCGAAACCCATGGTGAGGGAGGGGCAGGCTCCCACAGGAGCTTTCAGCGTCTCAGTTCACTGCCTGATCTGGGAACCGGGGAGGGGGGAGGGAGGGCCGAGCTCCTATGCATCTGTCACTCTTCTTGTCACACAAGCGCCTGGAATTAAAGCTTCACCATTAATTGCAATGGATCCGTCTGGAAAGTCTTCCTGTTTGTAATTTGGACAAATTGCCCTGTATCCTCTCTCAACGCACATCGCGTGCAAAACAGCTCTGGGAGGATTGATTTCCTTTCTGTCGTAAGAAAGACTAGCCCCCTCCATGGGACGTTCTCTGGGGAATGCCAGCCGCATCCTCCTCCCAGGGTTGCTCCAGTGGAGAAGTTCCAAATGGAGCCCATCTCCAGGGCTTTCTGTGTGCTGAGAACAGTCTCTTTTGCTTGGGCCAGAGGAGCCTGGAGGAAGCCACATCTGGAGGTGATTTCCCCACCTTCCCTGGTCATGCTGGCGAGTGGGGGGCACAGGATGAGACTAGTGAGCAGGGAAGTGGACCACATGCAGAGGCAGCAGCTGCCGCAGGACTGGGGTGACCTTCGAGTGAGCTAACGAGGTAGAGCAGGTAGGGTTGGATGCTCACCTGGCCACAGATGCAGGAGTCAGACACACCTGAGCTCAGACCTCCACCCCANAGGAGCCTGGAGGAAGCCACATCTGGAGGTGATTTCCCCACCTTCCCTGGTCATGCTGGCGAGTGGGGGGCACAGGATGAGACTAGTGAGCAGGGAAGTGGACCACATGCAGAGGCAGCAGCTGCCGCAGGACTGGGGTGACCTTCGAGTGAGCTAACGAGGTAGAGCAGGTAGGGTTGGATGCTCACCTGGCCACAGATGCAGGAGTCAGACACACCTGAGCTCAGACCTCCACCCCGAGCCAAGCAGCTGTGTGGCTCTGGCTGAGACAAAGGAAGGCTCTGGGTTTTCATGTGCACGTCTGCAAAAACTAGCGGGATGGGAGATGTTACCTGCCCAAAGGCAGCGATGTTTGTACAGCTTCCCTCCCTAGGAGGAGCCATGTGCCCCAGCGCTGTGTGTCCTGATGAGAGGATCCAGCCAGCTGCAACCCAGCCATGTGGAGGAGATGTAACTGGAGCAGGGCTTGTGGAACCACTCCAGGCTGTGAGTGCATGCCACTCCATTCACAGGACCTCATCCCCACACAGCGAGCCAGATTTCTCCACCTCTCTTTCTGGAGTTGAGGCACGTGTCAGCCAGCAGAGCAGAGAGATGGACCCCAAGTCCAGGCCCGGCTCTTCAAACCTGGGGGCTCAAACCCCTTTCCCATTTAGGTGTTTGGAATGGAGAAGGCCCCAGTAGAGCTGACGTTCCTGCTGTTAGAAATTCTAATGTGTAACATCTGGCCAGAATTCTGGGGGGTGTGTTAAGGAAAGACATACAGTACTAAAGACTGTGTCTGTCATCACAGGAGGGGCTGATAGTAGGTGCAGGGTCAGCTCAACCATCTGGAGGGGCTGGAGGGGAGAGGCTTTCAGCTGCTGCTGCTCAAGGAAGATGGACACCCCCAGATAGGGGTGGTCAGCTGTCCCTCAGGAGGGAGACTGTCTTCGTCCTTTCTGGCAGCTATAACAGACTTGGAGGGTTGCAAACAATAGATATTTATTGCTCACAGTTTTGGAGGCTGAATGTCTGAGACTGAGGCACCTGGTATCTGGTGAGACCAGCTTCCTGGTTCATAGATGGCCGTCTCCACGCTCTGCTTCCATGTGGCAGAAGGGGCAAAGAAGTAGTCCCTTTTATAAGATCACAAATTCCATTCATGGGGCTCCACCCTCATGGCCTCATCAACCTCAAAGGCCTCACCTCTTAATATCATCATATTAGGGGTTAGGATTTAAACATATGGGTTTGTGGGGGACAAGCATTGAGCCCATAAGGGTGACCTTTGTCCCAGTCTACTGTGTTGCAAGACACCCCATCAGTTTGACATTTATGCCAGATTTTTCATTTTCAAACAGAGTATCATGATGATGTTCATGGTGAAACANCTCATCAACCTCAAAGGCCTCACCTCTTAATATCATCATATTAGGGGTTAGGATTTAAACATATGGGTTTGTGGGGGACAAGCATTGAGCCCATAAGGGTGACCTTTGTCCCAGTCTACTGTGTTGCAAGACACCCCATCAGTTTGACATTTATGCCAGATTTTTCATTTTCAAACAGAGTATCATGATGATGTTCATGGTGAAACAGCCATGTGGTCCAGCAGACGCCAGCTTTTGGCCCCAGGCTTCCACGATGCTCTTGTCTCTTAGTGCATGAGAAGCAGGCAGTGAGCAGTTTTAACTTAACATGCAGTTCAAGCTGACACACCACTGATGATGACAGAGCAGCCCTGCTTTCAACCCTTTCCAGACCCAGGATGTTTCTCCTGCCTCTGAGTGGTGACCACCATGGGGCACCGCTCGGGCATGAGTGGCAGGAAGTACGTCCTCCATCTGGCCTCCCTCAGGTGAAGAGAGGAGTGTCCTGAGTTACTGCCCTCCCTTGGCGGACCTGGTGGACAGCCAGCTGTGCTGTGGCCAGGACCACGACCTGGAAGACCTCGAAGCCCCCGGCTGGTAGCTGATGGGGCCAGTGGGGCCGGAGGGACCCTGCAAGCAGAAGCGTGTGAAGCCTGGCAGAGATCAGAGATCCGCGGTCCTGCTCAGGGGGGCTTTCCAGGTGGCTCCAGAAATGAAGAGCCCACCTGCCTGCCAGTGCAGGAGACACAAGAGACTGGGCTTTGATCCCTGGGTCGGGAAAATCCCCTGGAGTGGGGCATGGCAACCCACCCCAATCTTCTTGTCTGGAGAATCCCATGGACAGGAGCCTGGCAGGCTACAGTCCATGGGGTTGCAAAGAGTTTGATATGGCTGAAGGGACTTAGCATGCACTCACAGTCCTGCTCAGAATAGATAAACAGGAGCAGCCACAGACTTGGCTACAAACGAGCCTTTCTTTATCATCAGAGCAAATATATCACCAAGTATTTATTATTTGCTAATGCTTAAAAATTTTTGTAATGAACTCTTTGGGCAGCAATGAGCTAAAATAATGAAAGTACACATTTAATGAAAGAGCAGGGACATGAGCTTCTGTCAGTCATTAAAGTTACAGTGAAGCTGCAGCTGCTGCAGAAAGACCTTCCACACGGCCCCTCTGCCTGTGGGCCCCAGGCAGGATGCTGACTGTACAGCAGCCCCTACTTCCTACCTTGATGGTCATTTAAGAAGACTTTGCTCAAAGATGGGTACTTAGCATGTGTGGCTATAGAAGGCTTCTTTCATGTGTGTCCGTAAGGCTGGATTTTTCATTTAGATCAAATGCTGATTTTTTTTTTAAATTTAGATAAAATACCGTTCTTGTGATTGAAAAATAATGCTGCCATATCAGTAAGCAAATGATGTAGCAATCATCAAGTCACCGCTTTATAGCCACCCTGACTGTGAGCCCGGAGTGAACTCAGGATGGAGGCAGCACGACCCCCCTGTTCCCCATCCACATCCAGCAGTCAGCTGCTACAGCCACACCCTCCCGACGGTGCACCCTGAGGGGACTAAACGTGAGAAAGCACAGGCTCCTGGCCCCAGATAGCTAAGGTGCACATCAAAGGAAGGATTTCAGTGAGCCCAGACTCTTGCAGCTTCCCATACATAGAAAAACTCTAAATGCATTAACTTGAGATGTCTGATCTGCTTTAATTAACAGTAATCTTTTGATGTTCTGATTACCTAGTCTTTTGTTGCAAAAAACCCTGTATATCCGGCTCCCCTCCCCTTGCCCCTTCAGAACAATTTTCTCAGCGTTATCTGAGATGCTTCGTCCCAGGCTTGAAGTCCTCAGAAAGTCCACCGAGTAAAACATAACTCTAACTTTTAGGTTGAGCATTAGGTGACATTCCCAAACTCAGGCTGCTCAGCTCAGATTTTAAGTTTCCTTGGGCATGGAGTAAGAATGAAGCAGTTAGCCATCAATACATCAAGGCCCCTGGCAGAAGAAGGCTTTGGGAACTGGAAAGGAAGCCAATTTGACATCATGACATCAGATACTCAGTATTTCGTGATTCATTTGCTAAACTCAAAATGCAGCTTTAGGGGCTTCTCTGGTGGCTCAGTGGTAAAGAATCTGCCTGCCAATGCAGGAGACATGGGTTCAATCCCTGATCTGGGAAGATCCCACATGCCACGGACTAGCTAAGCCCATTCACCACAACTCCTGAGCCTGTGCTCTAGAGCTCGGAAGCACGACTTCTGAGCCCACGAGCCCTAGAACCCGTGTTCTGCAGCAGGAGACGCCACCTCAGTGGGAAGCCCACGCACAACCAGAGAGCCGCCCCCGCTCTCTGCAACTGGAGAAAAGCCCGCGAAGCCACAAAGACCCAGCACAGCCAAAAACATAAAAATTTATATTAAAAAAGTTACAGCTTTAGGGGCTCCATTCTGTTGGAAGCAAAACACCTGAGACTACGCTGAGTGCTATTGCAAAATCGGTTATTGAGGGTAAAACTGATTGATTGTACTATGTCGTGAATAAAGCAAGGCTGCCTGCCTTATCAGAAAACAAAGGACACTGCAACCATCAAGGCACTCACTACTGCCGCCCCTGCGTCACTACAGTGGGTCCTGAGGGAGCTCAGGATGGGGAAGAGGAGCATTCTGGCCCCAGAAAGCTAAGGTGCAAATCAAAAGGATGGTTTCAGTGAGCTCAGACCCTTGCAGTTCCCATTTACAGAAAAGCGCTAAATTCATTGACTTGAGATGCCTGGTTTTCACACCTTTTGCTGTCCTGACTCCCTGGTCTTTGTTGCAAAAGCCCCTGCACATCGTGGCTCCCCTCTTCCTCTTAGGGACAGTCCCCCTGAGCTGAGAGCTCGCGTCCCGAGCTGGAGTGCTCAGTTTTCTTCTGACAAATATATTCTCAACGTTTAGGTTGTACAATTTGTCTGTTTAGTTGATGCGGTCATACTATGAACATATATTTGATACGAGTTTCAAGTTGGAAGCCACATTCTTATTAAAGTAAGAAACTATTGACTTAAAAATAGTCACAACCTAGAAATTGAGAGTTATGTCTTATTCCGGGGGAATTTTTAGGACTTCAGGCCTGGGAGAGAGCATCTCAAAGAACTCTGAGACAATTGCTCTGAGGAGGCTATGGGTGCANTCCGGGTTGTGTTCCACGGTCGGCTAGTGACAAGTTCATGCTGTGTGCCTCGGTCGCCCTTCACTGAGGTTCAGGCTGTGGGCTGCGGTTGCCTTGCACAAAGTTCTGGGCTGTGTGCTGCCGTCGCCTTCAGTCGAGGTCCGTGCTGGGTGTCATGGTCGCCCTGTGTTGAGGTCCGGGATGTGTGCTGCGGTTGCCCTTCACTGAAGTTCGGGCTGTGTTCCACGGTCGCCCTGTGCACATGTCCAGTCTGTGTTCCGCCCGCGGCTTGAGACCTGTTCCCGGTTCTGTGCCGTGATTGCTCTTTGCCAAGGTCCGGGCTGTGTGCCACGGCAGCCTTCTCCAGAGGTCCGGGCTGTGTTGCACAGTACCCCTGTGCTTAGGTCTGGGCTGTGAGCTGCGGTCGACCTGAGCCAAAGTCCGGCCTGTGTTCCGCAGACACCCTGTGCTGATGTCCTGCCTGTGTGCTGCTGTTTCCCTGCGCCGAGGTCCGGCCTCTGTGCCACGGTCACCTGCGCTGAGGTCTGGCTTATGTGTCGCGGTCGCCCTGCACTGAGGTCCAGTCTGAGTGTCACGGTAACCCTGCTATGATGTCCAGACTGTCTTCTGCTGTCAGCTAGCAACGAGTTCCAGGATGTGTGACGTGGTTGCCCTTCATTGAGTTTCGGGTTGTGTGCCGCAGTCGCCCTGCGCCAAAGTCCGGGCTGTGTTCTGTGGTCGGCTAGTGACGAGTTCCATGCTGTGTGCCGCGGTCACCCTTCACTCAGGTTCGGGCTGTGTTCCGCGGTCTCCCTGTACAGAAATCCGGCCTGTGTGTGGCAGTCGCAGTGTGCCGAGGTCCGTGCTGTGTTCCGCGGTTGGCTAGCGACGAGTTCTGAGCTCTGTGCCATGGTTGCCCTGCACAGATTTCCGGGCTGTGTGCCCCAGTCAGCCTTCACTGAGGTTCGGGCTCTGTGCCGTGGGCAACCTNCATGAAGAAGTCCGGGGGGAGAGCATGGAATTGCAGAGTCAGGTTATATAGTAGTAAGAAACAAGGCAGGTAGTCTGAACGTCAAAAGATTATTGTAAATTAAGGAAAACCAGATATCTCGAGTTAAGGAATTTAGTGCTGTTCTGTGTATGAGAACATTTAAGGGTCTGGGTTCAGTGAAATCATTATTTTCATATACATCTCAGCTATCAATGGCCAACTTCCTTGGATCTGAGTTTTCACATCCTTAGTTTCTCGGTCACCATAGGGAGTGGCAGCCGCCTCATAACTGCCAGAATGCAGGCATTGTTCTGTCTGGGCATCCTCCAGGCTCAGAAACTCACATTTGGAGGGCCAGAATAGCTGATGGCTGTGACATCCTTGTTTATTGATACAGCAGGAAATACTCCATTTCACAAAACATACGAAACAGAAGTGGAGGAACATGTTGTGGTGCACAGGTAATTCAAACTTGTGTCTGAAAAGTTGAGACAATCTAACAGTCAAGTGATAGAAGTTAACAGTTGGAAATTTACAACTGTGTATCTGTATATACTTAGAGTAACTGAATTGCAACATTTTATGACAAGCGGATATTGAATTTTAAAAAGCCCTTCAGTGTGGCAGTACGGGTTCTCGCTGCTCACTATGAATAAGAGTCTGGAAATGTTTGAGCCTTTGAAGAGCTTCTTTGTATATCAATCTAGAGTGTCCTATAACAGCACTGAACCCTTTTGTAAACAAATCCTCCGTGTTTTGGCTGCATTCAATAATTCAACGAGGAGAGCAAAAACAACAACAAAAACTTCAGCTTTTGAGGCTTTCGGAAAATTATCATTATTTAAAACAAAGCTTGCAAACAGGAAGACATTAAATTTATTCCCGTGCAAGCAAGGGAGGGAGGGAACCAATGAAACCATGTGAGCCCCGACAGCCTCAGATTTAATTTAAAAATTACATAATTGTGCTTTGGAATATCTTAACTAGTAGAAAGCATCTTTTAATGAAACCCTATTTTTAATTAAACAAATTTATATTCCATGCCAGAATGGAACCAAATTAAAAGATCTACAAGTTTGCAGCATCTAAATTTGGAGAAACATTCAAGAGAATCATATATAGAAATGACTTCAAAACAGACAACTTATTTGATGAGTTTTATCTTGTAAGACTGTTTGTCGAAGAAAGACTCACAGCCTCTGTAAATGCATTTGGGTAAAATATTTATACACTTCAACCATGGAAAAGCTAAACCCGTGAACATGCCCTCTGTAGAGAGCAAAATTTGCTTATTCTGAGCTTACCACATCCCCCTGCACCCGCGAAGAGATAATTGTCTTAATTAAATATGTTATGGTCTAGGAGAGAGAAGTCAGTGTAAGGTGTCAACAATTTCAAATGTATTAGCAAAAGAATAGGCAATTTTGATGAAAGACCAAGCAATTTTACGGAAAATTTTTGGATGTTAACAGTCTATTGAAACAAAATGCTAGTTCTTCAGAAAAATTCCAATGGATCTACCTAGGGAATTCCTATGGTGTAGTGATAAAGAATCTGCCTGCAGCGCAGGAAACCTAGGTTTGATCCCTTGATCGGGACAATGCCCTGCAGGAGGAAATGGCTACCCACTCCAGTATTCTTTTCTGGAAAATTCCATGAACAGAGGAACCTGGAGGACTATAGTTCATGAGGCTGCAAAGAGTTGGACATGACTGAGCCCACACACACATATATGAAAACCTACTTATCAAAAAAATACTTCAAAAATATGTCATTTTAATTGTCTTTAATGCCCTCCTTTCACTATGAAGAAAGGACAGGGGAAATGATCAGCACACACACCATCCAAATTCTGCTTATTTTGTTCAGATATAGGCAATCTGACAGTTATATTGCTGTTGTTCCTAAATTAAGGTCTAATTTACAGTACACTGAAATCAAAAGCTCTTAAGTGTACAGTTCAATAAACTTTGACATATGTACACACCTACATGATCAATACCCAGCCAAGATATGGAATGTCTCTATCACTCTAGAAAGTTCATTGTACCTTTGCTGTTATTTCCCTATTCTGGAGTCAGTGGCAAAGAATCCACCTCCCAGTGCAGGAGACACGAGAGACGTGTGTTAGATCCGTGAGTAGGGAAGAGCCCCTGGAGAAGGAGCATGGTAGCCCGCCTCCAGTATTCCTGCCTGGGAAATCCCATGGACAGAGGAGCCTGGAGGGCTACAATCCACGGGGCTGCAGAGTCGGACGTGACTGAGCACACACGCAGGTAGATAACTACCCTTCTCGTTACCTGAGATCAGAAGGATCTGGGTCCCAGACCCAGGAAGTGGCTCAAGCTTCCTGAATGTTGGCCACCCATTCACGGAACAGAGCCTGGGGTTGCTAAGATGCCATGAGCTGATGAGGCACAGTGTAGGCATGGAGTTAGTACTCAGCCAACAAGAGCGCAGTCAGAGGGGAGGAAGGATGCAGGAGAAGAGGTTCCCGCCCATGTAGAATTCCATCACCGTGGGTGGTCTGAAAGGGACTCAATTCTGTCAAGATATCCTGATCCACCCTGTCTCTCTACCAGGTGTCTTACCTGTCTGCCAGGGGCCCGACTCTGCTCCTGGGTCCTACCTGTTTGCCAAGTGTCTAACCCGTCCACCTCTATCTGCCCACCCTCTTTGTAACCTCGTTTCTTCAGGCAAAGATTTGTGACCTCTCCTCACTGCCTGGAGTTCCATCTTATCCCTGAAGTTCTTCTCCTCTGACTCTCCAACAGGGATCCATGTCCCCCGTACAGATACGTGGCCCCTGCTCTTTCCTGTGGCCCAAGGCACTTGCAGCTCTAGACACCCTATAAAGATAAACCCAGTACCACTGGGCTTAGCACTTGACACAAATCCACAGGCAACAGACAGGAGCCTGAGTGAGACGACGGAATCTGCTCTCGGTCACATGCTCGAGAGATGAGAGTGGGCACCTTTCCTTCCTTGTGAGCGGTTAATAACACTACAACCTTTAAGGACAACTGTGAAAGGCTGTGTCATGAACTGAACATCAAGCAGTGCTACATGGTTAGCCTGACGATGCCCTTTTCATGGATGACAAAACTGAGACTTGGGAAGCCTAGGCCACCCACAGCACCCAGTGAGATGGTGCCACACTATGCTTTGGGGCTGGTTCTTCTGGCTCTGCCACCTGACTCTGTCCTTTCTGTCTGGCCTGTAGGACATGTGGGTGTGGACTCCCAGAGCCCCAAGTTCAGTGGGTCTGCCTTGAGGGGTTGCTCGTCAGGAAATTCCCAAGACAGTCTAAACAGAGAGCGCAGGTGCCACCAGCCTATGGGTCCCATGTATTCTTGATGTCACTGGGGCCCCGTCCAGTGGTTCATATCGCAAACAGTTCCTACCTGAGCCTCCACCATGAAGGGGAATGAGGACAGGCTCACACAACCCAGCTTTCTAAGCCCCTGAGCCCTGGACCCAGTCTCGTGGGGTGATGCAGCTCCAACCACCACCCCTCACCCCCCGGGGAGGGAGGACCCGGAGAGCAAACATCTCGCCCAAGCCGTCTCACATCTGTGCCCCGCGATGCAAATGCTGGGGGTTTATTTTTACCTGCAAGTGCTTGCGGATGGTGTCTGATAATGTATTTATAACGACCCGAGAAACTCAGCTAGCAGCAAGAACCCTGAGTGGCAAGGAAAATTGTTAGAAATTGTTCCCTGTGAACATAATGAGCCTGCTGAAATGAGCCAATCAAAACAGTCTCCTGATGGCTTCCTGTACGGCCAGGTGTGGCAGGAGGGGCTGAGGGATTCTGCTGGAATTGGACTCGGCCTTCTGAGCCCTGTGGGTACAGGTTCAGGGATGTTCTGGCTCTTGATGCAGATGCCCCTCTGTGGCAGCTGAGCCCCCTGGGTCTTCCTTCAGAGCGGTACTGTTAGGGGGTCCAGAGAGAGGGGCAGGGGATTCATGTCACCTGGAGGATGACCCGAGTCTCTGTCTACACTTGAAGCCAGCCCACTGGGAGGATGCCCCCATCTCCCCAGAGTGCTCCGTCCTCCCACCCGATGCAGTCTCACCCAGTGTCCTCCCATGTGCTCGACCGTTGTGAGCTGCCTGTTCTTAGCGCCTCCTTCCAGAGGGTGAGATGGTTGGATGGAACCACAGACTTCATGGACATAAGCCTGAGGAAACTCCGGGAGATAGTGAAGGACAGGGAAGCCTGGCGTGCTACAGTTCGTGGGGTCACAGAGTCGGACACGACTGAGTGACTGAACTGAACTGAACTGAACTGCCCCCCTCATTCCCTCCACCAGGAGCGCCCCTGCACCTCCTTTTCCTGGCTCCTGTCCTGATTCCTCCCAGGTTTGGCTTAAACCATCGCCCCTCCAAGCAGGCTCCTCCTTGCCCTCGAACTGAGCCAGAACTCAAAGCTGAGTCTGTGGACACCTGTCTATTTGTCTGTTTCCTTTGCTAACACAGGACCTTCTGGGGCCGTGGGCTGTGTCTTCATTCCCCAGGTAGTGGAATTGTGTGCGGTAGAGGAAAGACGTTCACGATGAATGAGAGCAGCGGAACTTGGGTGTGCAGAATCCTGTAATGAACCTACGACATCCATCCCTTGTGTTAGGATCATGTAGCACCAGTTCTGGAGAAGGCAATGGCACCCCAGTCCAGTACTCTTGCCTGGAAAATCCCATGGACGGAGGAGCCTGGTGGGCTGCAGTCCATGAGGTCTCTAAGAGTCAGACACGACTGAGCGACTTCACTTTCACGCATTGGAGAAGGAAATGGCAACCCACTCCAGGTTCTTGCCTGGAGAATTCCAGGGACTAGGGAGCCTGGTGGGCTGCTGTCTATGGGGTCGCACAGAGTTGGACATGACTGAAGCGACTTAGCAGCAGCAGCACCAGTTCTACCGTATATACCCTGATATATGTTGCTTCTGTTTCTCTTCCTCACTCCTGATCATCAATATCGATTCTGCAGATCTTGCCCTGTACCTCTGGGCTTTCTCCCTTGTCTCGTTTCAACCCTTTCCATCTGGGTTCAGGGCTCATCAGCTCTGCCTGCCCCACCGCTTGCTCTCCCTGCCCCCCACCTGCCCCTCAAAGCTCCCTGCCTCGGGGTTCACTCTGAGCCCACTGCTGCTCTTTCTCTAGGTCTTCTGTGGCTCCCCAGTGCCTGGGTGATAGAGGCTGAGCTCCTCCACAGCACGCAGAGCCCCCCACAGTCACATCCACCCTCCCCTCCAGCTCAGGCTACTTGCTCCAGTTTCAGACGTGACACTTCACCACAGTGAGTTCTCACCGCGTTGTCACACGTCCTGTAGTTTCTTGTGTGATGGGACCTCGACACACACTGTTCTCTGTGGTCCATATGTTCAGCCTCCCTGACTGTCCCCGTGTTCCTGCTTTGTCTATATCCTCACCACACTTGAAGATTCAGCTCTGGAGCCATTTCCTGGGGACCCCCTTCTCCTCCCACCCCCACATCCAGCCCCTCACCCCAGTCCAGGCTTCCGAAGCTGGTGCCTTCCTGTTCTGTGTGGTTTCCTAGGGCACTGGTGTGCGTCACTCTTCTGCAAGAATCCTTTCTTCCAAGGATGTGGACTGTGCACTCTTAGAGTGAGCCGAAGACCCCGCCGCTTCACCTTTGCACCCCTGGTGCTAGGCAGGTGCCTCCACAGATTTCCCTGGCCGTGCCAGTGGTAAAAACCTGTCTGCCAGTGCAGGAGACGTGGCTTCGCCCCCTGGGCTGGGAAGATCCCCTGGAGGAGGACGTGGCAACCCGCTCCGGTATTCTTGCCTGGAGAATCTCACGGACAGAGGAACCTGGTGGGTTATGGTCCATAGGGTCACAAAGAGCCGGACACGACTAAGGTGACTACACGCGCACACACACAAGCCTCCGCAGGCTGGCTCTGAGCTCACACAGGAAGTGCAACAGCTGTCAGCCAGGACCCGGCCACAGGGCAGGTCTCACTCAGGCCCAGTTAAACGAATGCAGCCTTGGGCACACTTTGTCTAACCACATCCCATGATGACGGTCTGCAGGCCGGTTTTCGCCTCTCTTTCTACAGATGGGGAAGGTGACCTGGAGGTGCTGGGTTTCCATACCCCCTGTTCTCACAGGCTCCGGGGTCCCCACTGGCTTGGCAGTATCCTGAAGCCCCGTGAGGATGCAGGTGTGGGCCTGCCAAGGAGGGGGATGTGGCCAAGGTGGGCCAGAGGCTACCCCTCTCAGAGGCAGGGCGACTGCATGTCCCTAAGGCTGACGGTACTGTCTGAGGGCAGGGGCTTCTCTTCTGCATCCGGATATCTTGCATCCATCTGGGTTCAAACGAGGAGGTGAGCAAGAAAGTTCAGTACAAAGAATGGCTGGTGAGGGACCAGAGTCAGGAGGATGGGGCCTGTGCAGGTGCAGAGAGGCGGTCCAGGCTGCTGACTCAGTGGAGAAGGAGGGCAGCATCCTTTGGTGCCAAGGCGACAAGTCGCCATTTAGAGCCTCTGCAGACTTTGGAATCTAACTCTCCTTCACTGAGTGGATCCCAAACGGACTGAGTGGAGTTAAAAACACTTTCTCTGCCTCCACTGAATAGGGTGTAAGAGGCACAGCGTCTATATCAGCTCTTAGTTGCAG
>SJYV01013771.1:176895-188492 GCA_006410875.1 Neotragus pygmaeus
ATGTAAAGTGCAAAGCATAGACCTGATTTACAGCAGAACTGCCAACTCCCTGTCCCCCTTATGCACCTGACAATTAATGTGTTTTCATTTGGCATCCTGCTCCCGGCATGGTTCTAACATTATCTTTCTGTTTACTAACAGGAGAACCCTTCTAGAGGTTGACGCCATCATGGAATGATGGCGCTAAATGGTGCAGGTTTCATCGTGTTGCTGATTATCTCAGGGGACCCTGTGGATACCTGGGAGTCACAGCAGGACTGGCTGAGGGCCCAGGGTGGGGTAGGGTGGGGACAGCAGGAGGACAACAGAAGAGGCCCTCATGCAAGTGTCTCCAGCATCGCCCCTGCCGACGACCCCCTCCCTTGGACCGTGCAGGCCCCCATGCTGGTGACTTGGCACCTGGGAGGTGGGCTGCTCTACAGAAATGGAGAGACCTCAGTGCAGCCTTATCTGCTCTTCCCAGGAGCTCCCCCACCCCAGTGTTCTCAGGGGTGGTCTTCTAGTGTGAGCAACCCCAGCTCTGGGCAGGAGTCTGATTCCCCACCCCAAACTGTCTCTCCGCAAAGCACACCCCCTGATGGGGCCACCCGGGACCCAGCTGTGCACAGCCCAGAGAAGACTGTGACCTTGGTTGTCAAAGCAGCTGTTGTCCTGGGCTGATCATACAGACAGATTCAGAGCAGAGGCAGAGGAGGGGTGGGGCAGGGTAGGGGGAGGCCGAGAGAGCAGGGGGAGCAGAGGAGAAGCAGGGAGAGAGCCAGGTGGGGACCACACCTCTGAACCCCTTGTCTGTGTCTCACCTTTGACCCAAACAGGATGTGCGGCTGGCCTGGGGGCTGCTCTCTTTCCGACCCACGCCGTCCTAGCCGGAGGGACCCAGCATGTGAGGCCGCCTCCCCCACCTCTGAGCTGATCCCCACCTTCCTGTGTGTTCTACCTTCTCATTGAAAGCTGGTGAAAAGGCAGTTCATCACTGCTGTTTTATTTATTTGGAAACAAGGAAAGCACTTCAGATGTGCTCGGGAACAGAGCAGGGTTGATAATAAGAGTGCCTCCAGGCCTTTGAAAGACAAAGCCAGGTCCCTGATTAGCCCCTAGGGGTGAGGCAGAGTGGCTGGATGAGGTCTGGAGTGTCATTTTGTCGTCTCTGCTGGCAGGGCTCCTTGACTTGCCATTTAAATTATTCAGGTGTTTAAGCACCATTTGATTCCGGGTATTGTCAGGGAGAAGCATTTCAGCCAGGGGAGGGGGGCCTCCTTCTGGCAGCTGGACACACTCTTGAGTTGGCTAAGGGAGGATGCAGGGCTGACGGGCATTGGCTAAGCATCATTTTGCAATGATGGGGGTAGAATCAGCCTAAGAATGAGACCCAGAAGCAGTGAGGAGAGACCAAGAGAAATCAAGCAAGAGAAGGAGCTATGGGTTGAATTGGGTCCCGAAATCCGTGCCCACCTGGAACCTCCAAATGTGGGATTTTTGCAGGTGCAATTAAAGTGCATCCATACTGGAGCAAAGTGGGTTCCAAATCCAGTGTCATGGGTCTTATAAGAAGAGGAGACACCCAGAGACAAACACAGAAGAAAGACGACCATGTGGTGGAGGCAGAGACTGGGGCGCTGGGTCTGCAAATTGAGGGTCATCAGGAGCCACCAGGACAGATGTGCAAAAGGACCCTCCCCTGGAGCCTCCAGACGAGCATGGACCTGCTGACGCCTCTGCAGCCAGAAGTGTGAGAGCACCAGTGTGTGGTACTGTAAGCCACGCAGCCTGAGGTGCTTTGTTACCACAGCTCTCAGAAACTAGTCAGAAAATACTGGGTGCTGCTAGATGTTGGCGCTCTTCCACCTCTGGTCATAGGGTTAGAAGGGCTCATAAACATCCCTCCTAGATTCAGCTGGCTTGAAGTGGGGTTTTGATAGTTTATGACCAGAAGATTCTTAACAGACACAAACTCCAGAGTTAGTAGAGACCAGATCT
Source organism: Neotragus pygmaeus (assembly GCA_006410875.1). NCBI lineage: Eukaryota > Metazoa > Chordata > Mammalia > Artiodactyla > Bovidae > Neotragus > Neotragus pygmaeus. Next base: position 178,873 of record SJYV01013771.1, read on the forward strand.
GGCTGGAGTGGGTGATGGACAGGGAAGCCTGGTGTGCTGCAGTCCATGGGGTTGCATAGTCAGACATGACTGATAACTGAACTAACTAATGTCTGGCTCGACAGGAGAAAGTAATACGTGTATTTTCCTAGAAAGATGTGTGTGCTTCAACTCACTGAAATGAGCCCCAGGAACTTTCCCTGTAGCCCTCATGGCCCCAAATGAAGACCAAACAAGGTGCCACCTTCAATGAGCTCAGTGTCGCAGAAGGAGAAAGAGAGAGGCCATGTAATTAGAATGCAGGCCACTATAGGTACACAGGTCAGAAAAGTCACTGCAGGAATTCACGAATGGCTTGACCCCTCTAGGGCTTTCTTGGTGGCTCAGATGGTACAGAATCTGCCTGCAATGCAGGAGATGCAGGTTCAATCCCTGAGTCAGGAAGATCCCCTGGAGAAGAGAATGGCTACCCACTCCAGTATTCTTGCTTGGAGATTTCCATGGACAGAGGAGCCTGGAGAACTGTAGTCCAGGGGATTGCAAAGAATTGGACACGGCTGAGTGACAAAGTGTGTTTTTTTTTTTTTTTGACCCTTCTGGGCTGGTTTGATAATTGAACACCACATTTAGAAAGTAAAACATTTTGGTCCCTCCTCTTAAGCAATGGGGGAAATATACCATTTCTGAGCAGCTTTTAAAAGTGTTTTAATATTCTTTCAACTTAAATTATTAAAGCTTGTAAAAAATGAGTTCCTATTGATGGAGAAGAAAATATTCTGCTCCTTACTGCTAAGAGCAAAGGACCACTTTTCAAAGGGCTACTCACTCTGTCATATAATTCTTGGTTTCATTTAGGAAAGGAGGAAAAACTACTGGTTTTGAGGGCTTTTGTGCAAGTTTGGATGGTACATTTTCAGATTCTGTCTTTGTAACAATCTGATGAGGAGTTTAGTACTTGTTTATTTCCGCTCAGGGAATAGAATAATTAAATAATTTTCCCAAGATGACAATGCAAGAGAGCATTTGAATGCAGTTCTGCATGGTTTGAAGACTCATGCTGGCTTTTTGTTTCCTTTGTTTTTTCCTACCAGGTCATGCTTTAACGTAAAGGAAAGAGGCCCAGTGTGGTTATAGCCTGTCTGCAGTTTGTGCAGAAGGTCTGGGGTAGAACTGAAGGAACAGTCAAGGGCTCACTTGGTCAGCTCCTACTCACCATCCATGTGTCCCTCTGTCTTCCGTGTATGTTGTAGAAAGCCACACAAAAATCTTATACATGGAAGCAACTTTCAGAAGACTTATTTGCATTTTGCTTTTCTAGCAAGAGAAAAGTGAGCATTCACTCAGTCTTGTCTTCAGAAAAGCAAAGCTCCAAGAAGTGAGGGATGGAAATGTGTTTTCATTGCTGGTCTGTCCTTCCTACTCCCAGCAAGAAAATGGACTTTCATTTTTCAATGTCTGTGATCTGAGCTTTTTTCCCTATAGATAATCCATGCACATCACAGCTGGATCTGGAGGGGTTTCTGTGGAGGGAAAGAAGGGGCCTCTGGGTCCCGAGAAGGCAGACAACTGATACACATGCCACGGAGCGGATCCAGGAGGACTGCAATGGGACAAGCGTCTCTGGCCTCTGTCCCCAGCTGCCCACTCCAGGGAGAACTGGAAGCATTTGTCATTGGTGTGGCCGGGTTGGCAATTGGGTCCATATACCCACTCTGGATGAAGGGAGAGGAGGCCCTCCTGCTGGGGGGAACCCTTCATGGCTTCATCATTTCCATCCAAAGGCTGCTGGCCAGCCTCCTTGAGATCCTCTCCTTAAACTCTCTCTCCAGTTTCCAGCTCACTCCTTCCAGGGAAAGTTCACCCCTTTCAGCAGCCACAGCCCCTCAGGGCCCCACCACCTCCCCTCCTGCCCTGAAGGATCGGGTGTTATTTTCTAGACAAACACTGAATTCTTACCTTTTCATATTGAGAATATCCCTGCCACACACAGAAAAGCTACTGCAAATGTCATGCTGCCGAAAAAGGCAGCTGGACCTGTCTGTAAGATGTGCCAAAGCCTACGGGGGCCCAGGGCAGCCCACCCCCGAATGTGCCTCCATGGCTCATGATTATTTTGAGTTAAAGTTACTTAAGAAGCAGCCAACCCAAGAGGGACACCCTGACTCTCTGTCTCTCTGAAAGCAGGATATACATCTCTCATGTGAAAAGTGCTCTCCCTAAATCTGGAGGTAGAAGGACAAATTCACCTTGAAAGATCTGGAAATTGGAGCTGAGAAACATATGTCAACAAACCTGGTGACCTCTTTCATGGACTAAAGCTGTTTATATTCTTCTCAAAATGAGCACTGAAACCTGAGTTTCTCTGTCCTGTCATTCTGCACAAATGTATTGTTTCTTCAGAAAAAAAGTATAAAAGCTGCCTGCTTTGGTCACTTCACAGATCCCATCTCTGTGGAACCTCCATGTGAAAGAAGTAAAATTTGTTTCTTGTTCTCCTATTCATCTGTCTCATGTCAATTTTATTTACTAGTCCAGCCACATGATCTCAAAAGGTTCAGTTCAGTTCAGTTCAATCACTCAGTCGTGTCCGACTTTTTGCGACCCCATAAATCACAGCACACCAGGCCTCCCTGTCCATCACTAACTCCCAGAGTTAACTCAAACTCATGTCCATCCAATCGGTGATGCCATCCAGCCATCTCATCCTCTGTTGCCCCCTTCTCCTCCTGCCCCCAATCCCTCCCAGCATCAGGGTCTTTTCCAACGAAAAGACCTTCAGCTCTTCACGGTGGCCAAAGTACTGGAGTTTCAGCTTCAGCATCAGCCCTTCCAATGAACACCCAGGACTGATCTCCTTTAGGATGGACTGGTTGGATCTCCTTGCAGTCCAAGGGACTCTCAAGAGTCTTCTCCAACACCACAGTTCAAAAGCATCAATTCTTCAGCACTCAGCTTTCTTTAGNTGGAGTTTCAGCTTCAGCATCAGCCCTTCCAATGAACACCCAGGACTGATCTCCTTTAGGATGGACTGGTTGGATCTCCTTGCAGTCCAAGGGACTCTCAAGAGTCTTCTCCAACACCACAGTTCAAAAGCATCAATTCTTCAGCACTCAGCTTTCTTTAGAGTCCAACTCTCACATCTGTATATGACCACTGGGAAAACCATAGCCTTGACTAGACGGACCTTTGTTGGTAAAGTAATATCTCTGCTTTTCAATGTGCTATCTAGGTTGGTCATAACTTTCCTTCCAAGGAGTAAGCATCTTTTAATCTCAAAAGGTTAGAGGAGGTAATTTCCTCCTCCCCAATAGACCCATATAGGAAGTGGTTCCTGTTCATTTAAGAAACACAAAGCAGAGTGTAGCGGGTTGAATGGTGGCCCCAAGGTATGGCCACATCCTAACTCACAGAACATGTGAACCCAACCTTCTATGGCAGAGGGACCCTGAGAGGAGGAGCTTGTCCTAAATTGGCCCAGTGGACCCTACAGGCCCTCGTGTGTGACTTCATGAGAGAGAAGCAGAGGGAGTTTGACATAGAGAGGAGAGAAGCCACTGAAGATGAGGCAGAGATCAGAGGATGTGGCCATAAGCCACCAACCCTTTGGATTCCCCAGGAGCTGGATGGACCAGGAATCTTCCCAGAAGCCTCCAGAGTGAGCATGGCCTTGTCAACACTGGGCCTCCAGAACTCTGGGAGGATAAGCCTCTGTTGTTTAAGTCCCAGAGTCTGGGGTACTTTGTCACAGCCGCTGGAGCAGACTGAGACTCAAGCTTAGGAGGGGGTTGTCCTGTGAGCCGGCTGAGCAGAGATAGGCTGGGGCAGAACCTTCCAGGGAGAGAAATGCAGAGCAAAGCCCACTCCCCTTAAGGAACCTAAAATGTCCCAAGGCTGGCTAGTGTCTGGGGGAGGAGCAGAGACCAGGCCACAGGGGATCATGTTGGATTTGCCAAGGGGATTAGGTATATTCTAAGCTCTCAGGACATTGTTCTTGTTTAGTCGCTAAGTCATGTCTGACTCTGCGACCCCACAGACTGTAGCACTCCAGGTCCCTCTGTCTATGGAATTCTCCAGGCAAGAATACTGGAGCAGGTTGCCATTTCCTTCTCCAGGGGATTTTCCCAGACCAAGGATCAAACCTATGTCTCCTGCATTGGCAGGTGGATTTTTTACCACTGAGCCACCAGTGAAGATTAATCTCAGGTCATAATGTTGGATGTAATTCTCAGGAATGTTGGATGTAATTTACATATAATAGCATTAAGCTCAACCAAGCCTGCTCTAAAAGGAGGGTTATGGAGAATAGACCCTGGATGTGCGGAAGACCAGTAAAGAGACAGGGATAGGCAGAAAAAGGGCCCTTGTTTAGACAAGTCAAGCTTCAGGCACAGGGTATATTTTCAAGTAGAAAAGTCAAGCAAGCAGCTGGGTGTGTAGTCTAGAGCCCTAGGGAGAAGATAGAAAATGCTCATGAATCATCACTTATGGGGACTATTTAATGCTGATGGAAATTTAGGATGAGGGTAGATAGACACTAGAAGAGGTAAGATGGTGACCTGGGGGACTCTAACCTTTAAAGATGGGATCAAGGAACAGGATACAGAGAAACGCATTGGGAAGAAGTAGGTGGGGAAGCAGAGGAGTCCAGGAGAGGGTGGGGGTGGGAGGAGAGAGGGCTTCAAGCAGCACAGAGGGTCTGCTGCACTAAGGATGCTGAAAGCTCTAATGAGATGAGGACAGACAGGTCTCTTATATGCAGCAATGTGGAGTCCTTGGCAACCTTGGGAAGGTTAGTTTTTAATGGTGAGGATGGAATTGACCATGTGCCAGACAGGTTGCTGCTGATGAGAAGCAGAAACGGTTCCTGGAATCCACTTAGCCTGAAGCTTGGCAAAGCATCGGTCACATCAGCTACCTTCCTGAGAGTAAGTTATTAGGAAGTCACGCTTGAGATTCTTCTAGTCTTGAAGTCTCTGTAAGTACTGCCTGAGTGCAAGGACCTTCCCCCAAGCGCATATGTCCTCAATTTTACCCAGTGGTTGCTGGGTGCTTGCTCAGTAAATTCACTGGGTCTTACAGGAACTACATCATTAACATCATATTTCTTCCTTTCCAGTGCCCCGGTCAGCACCTGGACCCAGGGCAGAGGCTCATTAAGAGCTCTGATAACCAAGGTCACTGTTTTCCAATCACAGGGTCTCATCCTGTTGTAGATATTCCCTAGAGGACACAACTGATAAAGGACTGTGATCCAAAATATGCAAAGAACTTGTAAAACTCAACAGTAAGAAGACAAACATTGTTGTTTAGTAGCTAAATAATGTCCAGCTCTTTTGCAACCTCACGGACTGTAGCCTTCCAGGCTCCTCTGTCCATCAGAATTCCCAGGCAAGGTCTGGGTATGTAGGTATCTGCGTAGGTAGGTATCCAGGTAGGTGGGTATCCAGGTATGCCAGACTATAACAAATGCATAAACACATCTCTCTAGTGGGTGGGTTGATGGTGGGAGAGGCTGTGTGTGTAGGGGCAGGAGTACATGGCAACACGTGTGTGTGTACGTGTGCGTGTGTGTGTGTGTGTGTGTGTGTGTGCGCGCGCGCACGCTCAGTCATGTCCAATTCTTTGTGACCCCAAGAGCCCACCAATTTCCTCCGTCCATGGGATTATCCCAGAAAGAATACTGGAGTGGACTGCCATTTCCTTTTGCTAAATTTTTCTGTGAACCTAAAATTGCTCTGAAAAATAAAGTCTATAAATAAAAAAAGATACCTTAACTGTATCTTGTGCAGGATTGCTGGAGTTGCCCCTGGACCCTCATTTGCTGGATTAGTGACTGAGATCAGGTGTGCAAAACACCTGGAAGCAAGAGCTCAATGTTGCTAAGTTCCTTTTCAAGACATTTCTGAGGGTCATTAAGGTTAGAAGGACCACCCTGTTCAATGGATTCCTCATGCCTTGCTTTAATATGATTATTAAATATTACATATACTTCAGTTATGTTAATATAATTATATGCACATGGATTCACATATTCCTAATTTTGTGTTTAGTCAAAGTTATGGTTTTTCCAGGAATCATGTATGAATGTGAGAGTTGGACTATAAAGAAAACTGAGCGCTGAAGAATTGATGCTTTTGAGATGTGGTGTTGGAGAAGACTCTTGAGAGTTCCTTGGATTGCAAGGAGATCAATTCTAAAGGAAATCAGTCCTGAATATTCACTGGAAGGACTGAGGCTGAAGCTGAAACTCCAATACTTTGGCCACCTGAGGCAAAGAACTGACTCATTGGAAAAGACTCTGATGCTGGGAAAGATTGAAGGCGGGAGATGGTTCGATGGCATCACCGACTCAATGGATGTGAGTTTTAGCAAGCTTCAGGAGTTAGTGATGGATAGGGAGGCCTGGCGTGCTGCAGTCCATGGGGTCTCAAATAGTCGGACACCACTGAATGACTGAACGGACTGACTGAATCCTGGGCATGTGCAGTAACTTCAGAACCAAAGGTCTCATTCTCATGTTCTCTTCTATGTCCCCTTGAAACCTGAAAATATCAAACTCATTCTGAGCAGATGCCCCCAAAATACAGCTGGAATGAACAATAAATTCTGAAACTTTCCTGCCTAGGGCAGATTATAGAACTTTCATAAACATGAAAGGGAACCCCTGCAGAGGGCAGTATCCATAGACCCCAGGGGGTACTTGGCTTTGGGGAGCTGTCCTTGGTGGAACCCAGGTGTCCACACCTTGCAGCCAAATTCCATTCCCTGGAGGATACACCTGACACCAAGCAGACTATGACAATAATGCTCACTGTGCCTATAAGACTGGTGTCCACACTCCTGACCTCTATCTGGAAAATCACCGCCTACGCTCCTGCCAATTAGGACACAAAGCCCCTGGGGCCCCTGTTTTCACAAGAACAGAGGACAGACAACTCTGAAATCAGGGATTGAACCTCTTCTGTGAAGCTCTCCAGATAGTGAGTGGGTCTCACCTTGTCATAGTCTGACATCCCCCATTCTCTGCCTCTGCAGACATCCAGTTCCTACAGCCCTGTGGGTGTGAAGAGTAATGGAGTAAAGAGGTTGGAATCTGAGCCTCCTTATCAAACCTCCCTGTGGAGACAAGCTGAATCTGACTATTTCCTCCCGTTTTTCTGGTTGGAGGATGAGAGTGCCTCCATCCACCCTCCATCCTCCTAGCGGGTTCCCATTCCCCTCAGCTGTGCTCCACGAAGACAGGGCTCCCAGGTACCCCTCTGGTCCTCAGGGTTTGTGTAGCAACTCACATGTGAGAGGCTTTGTTCATCAGCATTAGATGGCTCAATTATTTCAAGTGAAATTTGCTAAACAAATTCACCCACCTGCCCAGAACCCAGCCATTTATTGGAACACAGGTGCCATTCAAAACAAGAGGTCCTTTTCTAAGATTTTAACAAGGAAGGTGTTCCCTTCATCTGAGTTTTAGTGTTAGTTTCTCTGCAAAGGTGCTGGGTAGTCCAGTGGTTAAGACTCTGTGCTTCCACTGCAGTGGACTGGGGTTCGATCCCCAGTCAGGGAACTAAGATCCAGCATGCCATGCAGGGTGGCCCTAAAAAGGTACTGGGTCAGCTCCATCCACCTTTCCTGCTCCCACATCCACATTCACAACCTTTTTTATCTTTCATGACACAAACCTCCCCCTCACTGCCTGAGTCTGCACTCCTGTGTCTGCAGGTTCTGCCTTGAGCCATTGAGACAATCTTCATTCTCAGGTTTTAAAGGGAATTGTTTTGCCAGCTGAGATGCTGGGTTTTATGACACCACTGGGTATAGTCCCTTTCTCTTCAAACAGAAGATTGTTAAAAACAATTGGAAACCTACCAGGCTGACAAGTGTGAAAACAAGTAACGCAGAGACAGTACTGGCAGAAACTTAAAGTGTCCCCCGAGACCAGAAAGGTCTAGAGGGGTGTCAGATGGAAGCTGACACACCTGGCCTGACCTTTGATGACTCATCTGGGGCCTCAGCTCAGGTATCCACCCCAGTGAAGGAAAGCCATTCTCAGGACAGCCCTTTCCCCAAGAGCCTGGGCTTATCTGGGACAAAGCCTAGTTACAGCACAAAGGCTGCAAGCGGGGGTGGGGTGCTGTAAGCCTGCAGCTTCCTTCTCTTTCTCTGAGAAGGAAAGGAGTGGATGGGAGGGCAAGGGAGTGAGCTGGGAAGGCTGCCTCTCTGTGGCCAGGCTTTATGGCCTCTTGTCCCATAGACATTCTGCTACTGGGGGAATTAAGGTTAAGGTGGAAATCCACGCCTATGAAAGTTATTACCATGGTTATCTGGGAGCCCTTGTTTACAGAGAGCAGGTGACACGCTCCAGGGCCCATGAGCTGCAGCTACTGAGCCCCACACATTCTAGAGTCTGTGCTCCGTAACAAGAGAAGCCACCCGCAATGAGAAGCCCACACAGTGCAACTAGAGAAAGCCTGCATGCAGCAGTGAAGACCCCATGCGACCATAAATAAACAAATAATTACAAAACAATAAGTGGATGAGCCATCGCAGTAATTCTAGAACTCTCTGGGAGAAAATCCTGCAATCCCATCAGGGTCTGGGGAGAACTGAGGTGGCCTGAGGTCAGGCTATGGCAGGGGTCCCCTGCCTCATTTAGGCAGGGGTGCGTTGCCGAGCCTGCCAGGGCAAAGCAGCCCCCAATGGGGACAGTATTCAAACAGCAGAGGATCAGGGAGGGGTCCCCAGTCTACACATACATTCTGAGCAGTACAGCTTATACTGAGACCCTTGGATTGCCAGGTTAATTGGGAGGGGGTTCCACAAACACATCTGACTCCCCTTTGCTTGCCCCTGACCACAAACAAAAACATGCTGACCTTGATTCTCTGGCTTTCTCAGCATTAAGGGTAACATCCATTCGTGACGTGTTTTCATCAGCAGCCAATGCTCCTGACAGCAGCGGGAGGAGGGGAACAGACGAGGAATCTGGGGGATCGGGTGCATCAGAAATTGGAGGATGTGATTTCCTCTGTTTGTTTCAGGATGAAAAAGGAGAGACGAAGAGGGACAAACAGTCTTCTGGAATAAGACAACAGAGCCAAGCGCTGGGTCTGGTTTGTTTCACTCACTGGCTGGGATGAGGGGAGCAGTGGTGGGATGGAGAAGGAGGACGTTGCATCTGGGGACCCCACCCCCACCCACACGCCTGCATCCACCTTGTTCTTCACCCCTCCCCTTTTCATCGTTCAGGAGTGACTTGGGTTCCACAGTCACTTTTGAACCATAGAAAGGCGAGGAGGTAAAAAACAAGGAGGAGGCAGGCGTGTGAATGTGGGGCGGTCCCTAGGTCATATGTTAATGTATATACATAGAATCTAAACCACCAGCACATACATAGAATCCAGAAAAAATGGTGCAGATGAGCACATATGCAGGGCAGGAATAGAGACACAGACAGAGAGAATGGGCATGTGGACAAGGGAGAAAGGGGACGGTGGGATGGATTGGGAGAGTTGGACTGGAATATATATACTACCATATGTAAGATAGACAGCTAGTGGGAACCTGCTGCCCAGCACACGGAGCTCAGCCCGCTGCTCTGTGGTGACCTGGAGGGGTGAGATGGGGGAGGGTTGAGATGGGGGAGG
>SJYV01013771.1:193113-212008 GCA_006410875.1 Neotragus pygmaeus
ACCTCTGTGGGCTGTGGCCTGGCCCAGGGCTGGAGACTTTTATGTCATGATTGAATCAGTAAAAAAATTCCTGCAAAGTTCCTTTATATAATATGACTCCTGGGACAACTAAAATGTGGTTTTATTTATAAACACTGTGGTTGCATTGAGCAGTCCTGGACTTCATTAACTGAAGCGAGGGTCTCCAGAGACACTGGGGTTGGATTGCTCAGGAGCATGGCCAATGCAGACACGGGACACTCAATGTCCACCCAACCATGTAGAAGGAACAGATTTGTGGGGCCTGGATACCTCCTGTGTTCATGCGAGCCCACTTATGTAGGACCTGCCTTCACACGCAGTCACACAGCTCTCAGCAGCCAGCTGGGCTTTCCTCTGGGACCACCAATGGGGAGGCGTATATGAACCTTAGGGAAGAGGCCTGGTAACATGGATGTGCTATGGTTCTGCCCCCAGGAGCCTGCAGAGGCCCATCGATCCTCCAATACTTGGGACCAGGTCTGGGCCCATCTGGCTTGTTCGAGGCAGGGTCTCACACCCCCAAGAGAAGAGGGGAGCCCAAGGGATGCCCACTGACTCCCTGTCCTGGGACTTGGCACCATGCGCTGGGTGGGGAAAGGCGAGGGCCAGTTGAGGGGCTGCAGAGGGACTGCCTGTTCAGTGTCCTGCAAGGGGCAGGCTTCTGTGGCTATGAGTGCAAGTGCTGGCCTCAGTCGCTTCTGTCTTGTCTGACTCTGCAATCTATGGACTGTAGCTCACCAGGATCCTCTGTCCATGGGATTCTCCAGGCAAGAATACTGGAGTGTGTTGCTGTGCCCTCCTCCAGGGGATCTTTCCAACACAGGAACTGAACATACACCCCCAGTGTCTCCTGCATTGCAGGCAAGTTCTTTACCCACTGAGCAACCTGGGAAGCCCAGGGTGCAAAGAGCACCACAATAACACTCTTAATGCCTCTGCATGTGACCTTCTTTTTAACATAAATCTGGGTGATTCAAGGTTTGCCTGTGACCATGTCTGTTGGACTCTGAGCCTGGGACTCTGACTAACACACACGCCCCACAGCCGACCTGACTTGGCTCTGTCTGGGACGGCCCCTGAGATCACAGTCAGGAATGATTGGCTGGCAACGCATCACTTATCACAGGTGGGAGGAAGCCCCAGACCCCTGCTGTAGGTGGTGGGTCCTCAGAAATGGATGAAGCATTGAGGGGGATCCAGGAGGGTCCTCAAGACCAGTAAGGATGACCCTGTGCCCTGATTATAACACAGCCTCCAACACCTCTGGGACTTGGGGTTCTAGTCAGCCACACGGAGGGAGGGAGGAAGTACCTCTGTGCCTCTGATGGAACCACTTCTGCTGGCGAGGGGCATCCTTGCCAGCTCCTCTGGGCAGTGGGTGAGCTTCTGGAGGGCAGAGCCCCGCCTTGCTATCTCTGTGTGGCCAGTGCTGTGGATGCTTCAAGAATGTGTGCTGAGAACAAGTGTGGTCAGTAGCCACCAGGGCTCCCCTTGGGCCAAAAACTAAGATTCCAGTCATCTCATCCTCTGTCACCTTCTTCTTCCTCTGCCCTCAATCTTTCCCAGACTCAGCGTGCTTTCCAATGAGTTGGCTTTTCACAACAGGTGCCCAAAGTATTGGAGCTTCAACTTCGATCCTTCCAATGAACTTTCAGAGTTGATTGCCTTTAGAATTGACTGATTTGATCTTCTTGCTGTCCAAAGGACTCTCAAGAGTCTTCTCCAGCACCACAGTTTGAAAGCATCAATTCTTTGGTGCCATCACTTCATGGAAAATATCTCCTAGGAGATAGTGAAGGACAGAGGAGCCTGGCATGCTGTAGTCCATGCGGTCCAACTCTCTTTATGGTCCAACTCTTGCATCCATACATGACTACTGCAGAAACCATAGCTTTGACTATATGGACTCTTGTCAGCAAAGAGGTGTTTCTGCTTTTTAATATGCCAAGTTTGCCATAGCTTTTCTTCCAAGGAGCAAGTGTCTTTTAATTTCATGGCTGCAGTTACCATCTGCAGTGATTTTGGAGCCCAAGAAAATAAAATCTGCCACTGCCTCCACAGGTTGGAGGAGGATGGGACTTCTCTGATGGGGTGCTGCCCTGCAGAGCTTCAGAGTTTAGAGGACCCTGTGTCTGTCCTTGCCTTCAAAGCACCTCTTGGGGCCACAGCTCCATCTGACCCCCTAGTACAGGTTTGGGGTTCTGTGAGTGCTGCTCTGGGCAGGGGCCACCCTGAGGCCCTGGCACATGGCAGCTTCAACAAAGTGACTCAGAATTCACTCTGAAACTGCACCATAATTATGCTCAGTCCAACCAGGTGAGCCAATGGAGCCTGTCCTGTTGTATCTGCAGGATGTTCGAGAATAGGGAGAGTCAGGGAGAGGACAGAGTTACTGTCACTGGACAGAGATGACCTCTTTCTAAACTGTAGGATCAAAGACCAGCCCCCTTGGATGATATTATCTGGTGGGTGTGGTCAGAGCCCTCGGGGTGTGTGGGGAGATTGGTGTCTCAGATGGCTGGTCACACACCAGGGACTACATGGGCACTTCTTACTGGACTGTGGGCATACCAAGCTGCCCTGAATAAGAAAAGTCACTAATAAAGATCATCCTGGAACATCTACAATAGCCCTAAAGCCCAAAATCTCTGGCTTTGCACTTGCCCACCAAGTAGCTATCAGAGGATTCCCTGATAGCTCAGTTGCTACACAATCTGCCTGCAATGCAGGAGCTCGATTCCTGGGTCAGGAAGATCCCCTGGAGAAGGGATAGGCTACCTACTCCAGTATTCTTTGGCTTCCCTTGTGGCTCAACTGGTAAAGAATCTGCTTGCAATGTGGGAGATCTGGGTTTGATCCCTGGATCTTCCTGGGTCAGGAAGATCCCCTAGAGAAGGGAAAGGCTACCCACTCCAGTATTCTTGCCTGGAGAATTTCGAGGGCTGTATAGTCCATGGGGTCACAATGAGTCGGACATGACGGAGCGACTTTCACTTTCACCAAGTAGGTGGCATGCTCTTGAGGACCATGATGTGCTTTGTTTAGTTGCTCAGTCATGTCCAGCTCTTTTTTGCTTCCCTGTGGACTATGTAGCCTGCCAGGCTCCTCTGTCCATGAGATTCTCCAGGCATGACTACTAGAGTGGGTTGCCATTTCTTCTTCCAGGGCATCGTCTCGACCCAGGGATGGAACCCAAGTCTCCTGAGTCTTGGGTGAAGAAGGTGAGTTCTTCACCACTGAGCCACCTGGGAAGCCAAATAGAAACCTTATAACAAGTGAGTCTCACTACCTCGGTGAGATAGGAGATGCTGGTGTAGGTGGCATGGCTGGAGAAGGCAGCAAGTCCAAGCTCCCAGGCCCTGGATTCCATAATCTTTGGTGGGGTTGTGGACAGGGTCCACTTTACCACTAAAAGTGCATTCCTCCATCAGGCAGGCATCCTGTCTCTATCTTTCTCCCACTCTCTCTGAGCACATTTATTTGGATTCCTCAAAGGTAAAGAAACGTAGATCATACTGACAATGAATCAATGAATGGGTGAAGGAATAAGTGAAGTCATGTACTCCCTTCTGAGGCTCCTCCATCTGTGGCAGGTGGCTCCTAGCTTGAAGCACCTTCATCCATTGCCTTTTTCTGGGAAGACAAGGATTTGCTTATGTGCCAGTGGGCCCTGTACCCAGGACAGGTCACTTACTGGGCACAAATTCAGCCTCGTATTTGGAGCTGCCCAAACCATTGCCCAAAGGTGGACATCCACCTTTGCTCCAGTGTCTTAGTGGACCACTTGAGGGTTTCACTTCTGCCTCTCAATTACTTTTCCCTTTCATCTCCCACGGGTCTCTTTCAAGCTCCCTAATCAGCATCAGTCAGTGCATAGAGTTCCCGCCTCCTCCGTGAAGCTTTACCAGCCAGCCCTCATCCCCGCCCCCAGATCCCTGTTTTTCCCCACAATTTTTTGGCATCCAGTCCTAACTTCACTCTGCTATAAACCCTTCCTTGAAGCCCTCTTGCAAATGTGCTCTCGCCCCATGCTTCACACAAAATACATTTTTCCTTTTCTGTTTTACAAATGACAGTGCAACATGCATCTAGTTTCTTAGCAAACCTTTACTATCCTTGAAAAGAGGGACATTATTATCCTCACATAGGTTTCCCTCATGGCTCAGATGGTAAAGAATCCGCCTGCAAAGCAGGAGACCTGGGCACGACCCCTGGGCACAACCCCTGGGTTGGGAAGATCTCCTGGAGGAGGGCATGCAACCCACTCCAGTATTCGTGCCTGGAGAATTTCATGGACAGAGAAGCCTAGCGGGCTACAGTCCCTGGGGTCTCAAAGAGTCAGACACGACTGAGCAACTAAGCGCAAGCACCAGGTTGGTACCTACATCATGTCACATTCACAGCAGGTATTTGAGACTCTTGCTGGTTTAATTGGATGGCTAGGTTTCCTGGATAAGAACACCCCTGGATAAGACTGTGTGAAGTGGAAGGCATCCCTTCTCTGGACCCCAGAAAGGGAGGTGTGGGTGGGAATGTGTGAGGAGCAGCTGACTTTTTTTCTCAGAGAACCACTTTGCCATAAATTACTTGTTCCCAAAGGGCACCAATCCACAATATTCTATCATCTGTACATTTAATTTTTTCATTAAAACAATCGGATCATATGCTTCTGTGATAATAGGAAAACCTGTCTCAGTTTTTCTTTGCCTAGAAAAAGAGTCTTAATAATCTTACAATATCTGTAAGTAACTCACACAGCCAATCCTCGCCTTATCCCAGTGCCCCCATCCAGGCAAACATTCATCCAGCCAGTCTCCGTAGCTGTCCCTGATCTAGCCAGAGCCTTCATTCAAAAATTTCCCAGAGGAATCCCAGACAGCAGAGAAAGAGGGAGATGAAGCTTTGACTTCTGTGATGAAGAAGCTGGGCCACACAGGACAGGAGGCAGAGGCATTCCTGATTCATACCACCTCTGACCATCACCAAAGGCAGAAGGCCAGGGACATCATGAAGACACAAATTTAAAACATAGAGTAGCTATTTGTGTGTGAGTCTTCAGATTCTGTTCCCTTCATGCATTCACACTCTAGGTCCTCACACAGAGTGACCACAGCTTGTTTGCCCGTCTCCCTGCCTCCAGCTGTCTCCTTCCCTCCTGGACAGCTCCAAACACCCATTACCAACCAGGGTTCTAGGACTCCTTAAACAAGAGAAATTGACAAGAAGCCAGACAAGGAATCCAGGCAAGGCTTTACTGGGGGCCGTGGTGCAGCAGGGAGAGCGAAAACAAGTAACAGGTGCCCTTGCTGGCTCCCCAGGGTTGGGGGGACACAGTAAGTTGGTTCCTTACATATGGGGTGAGGGGAGGGGTGGGTCCAGAGGTTGGGCTAGAGGTTGGGCTTAGGTGGTTTGCCCACCCCTTCAGTGGTGCTAAGTGTAGGGGGCATGTACAATGGCCCGAACCCCTGCTTTTGCTCCTGGCTCTTCAGAAGTAACAGTTGGTCATTTTGGTCTTTTTATATCTTGCCCATGATTTGCTCTAACTGTGTATACAAGTGCAGTTATTTTTATCCCCTATAGTTTCTTTGTTGCCCAAGGAGAGGTGAGTCTAGGTACAGGCATTGCAGGTCCCAGCCTGTCTCATGTCCACTTGGGAAGAGGTCTATGTCTGTCCTCCAAAGCCTGTAAACATTTGAGAGAATGCCCTCCTCCTCCCTGAAATGAAGAGCTGCATCTTCACCTATTTCTTCAAAACTGGTAATTACATTTTAAACCCATTTTCATGCTCTGATCATGGCTTTTCAAAGATGTCTTGGGGGAGGGGAGAGGATGGGGGCAGGTTCAAGGATGACATTTGTTTCAGTCCAGATTGGAGAATTGATAAAAGCAAAATATTTACATTCTTTGTAACTAGCGTGTTTTTCTTCTCTTCCTTCAAAACAAGAGGTCAGACCCCCCGTGAATGAACAGATTGTTGACTTCTATGTCTGAAAGCACCCAAAATATCCCCTGTGAAGGCCCCCTGTTCCACTCCCATTGTTCTGCTTGGGCGGAAAACGCTGTCTGCATTCCAGAAACAGAATTTCAAATTAGATTATTTGAATGAAATCAGCAGCTGTTGGTTTAGAAGAACTGAAGGGCCAGTGTTATAAATTCCTTGATCAAGAAAAGGTCTCAAGGGAACATCTGGCCCTGTCTCCTGTACAAGCCTGTGGGGCCCCGGCTGAGCACAGCAGGACAGATGATTTGCTTCCTCTTAGGAAGGTCCATGGGGACAGATGCCACACCTTCCCAGGCCACCTACTGCTGCCTGGCTGTTAGTTTGAGTTGAGCTCCTGGACAGAGGAGCATGGTGGGCTACAGTCCATGGGGTCACAAAGAGTTGGACATGACTGAGCGACTAACACTTTCTTTTGTAGAGTAAGAGCTTTAGGGAATAACATTTGGGTGGAGAGAGAGAGTTCCTGGAAGTGATCCACTGTTGTTGTTCAGGTTCTCAGTCATAGGCAACTCTTTGTGACCCCAAGGATTGCAGCATGCCTGGCTTCCCGATCCTTCAGTATCTCCTGGAGTCTGCTCAGACTCTTGGCCACTGAGTCAATGATGCCATGAGCCACAGCAAAGCCCTAACACAGGGTGAACCAAGGTGCCTGCAGGGCTTAGCCCTCAGAGGCATCTGCATTTAAGGTACGGCTTACTTTATGTGTCAACTTGCTCTGGCCATAGTGCCCAGAAACGTGGTCAAATATTATTGTGTGTGGGAATGTTTGGGGATGGGGTAACACTTATTTTTCTTTTCTAAAAATGAGTGAGTGATAGTCCCTCAGTTGTGTCCAACTCTTTGAGACCCAATGGACTGTAGCCAGCCAGGCTCCTCTGTCCATGGAATTCTCCAGGCAGGAATACTGGAGTGTGTTACCATTTCCTCCTCCAGGGGATCTTCCCAACCCAGGGATCAAACACAGGTCTCCCACATTGCAGCCAGATTTCTTACCATCTGAGCCACCAGGGAATCCTACTAATAAGAGACTTTTCTAAGTATCAAGACAGATCAGCTTACAAAGTATCAGCAGATACATGCTTGCCTTTATCTTAATATCTATAGACAATGCATCGGAATATATAAAGAATCCATTGTTCTATTTATTTATTGGCTGCACTGGGCTTTCTACAGTTGCACAGAACAGGGTTTATTCTATAGTTGTGATGCTCAGGTTTCTCACTGTGGTGGCTTCTCTTGTCGCAGAGCAGGGTCTCTAGAGCACAGGTCCAATAGTTGTGGTGTACGGGTTAGTCACTCTGTACCATGCGGAATCTTCCCGGACCAGGGATTGAACCTGTGTCTCCTGCACTGGCAGGCAGATTCTTTACCACTGAGTTACAAGGGAGGCCCAGATAAGGATAGCATTTAAATCGATGGATTTGAATAAAGCAGATGATTGTCTGTAATCTGGGCCTCATGCAATCAGTTGAAGATCTTAACAGAACAAAAGGCTGACTTTCCTCCAAGGAAGAGGGAATTCTGCAGCAAACTTGTCATCAGACTTTGTCTGTGACTTTAACTCCTCCAGGTTCACCAGCACACAGTGTTGGACTTGAACTTCAACTCCTTCCCGAGTCCTTAGCCGGTCAAGCAACCCAAGAGCCTCCACCAGCAGGCACCCCAATTCCTTTCCATCTTTTTCTCTTTATATACAACTCCCCTGGAGAGGGAAATGGCAACCCACTCCAGTATTCTTACCTGCGAAACTCCATGGACAGAGTCTGGCAGGCAACAGTCCATGAGGTGGCAACAGGCTGAACGTGACTGAGCTACTAAACAACAACAACAAATACACTTCCTATGGGTTCTGCTTCTCTGCAGAATCCTGACTAATACTAATCCCAAGACGTGGATCTGAAAAATCTGTGTTGGGGAGGATGGTTCAAGAAAACAAAACTGGAGTATCTTCTGTTGTGCTAAGTCACTCAGTCGTGTCCAACTCTGCAACTTCATGCACTGTAGCCCACCAGGCTCCTCTGTCCATAAGATTCTCCAGGGAAGAGTACTGGAGTGGGCTTATGCACCCTCCTCCAGGGGATCTCCCAGACCCAGGGATTGAATCTGCATCTCTTGCAGTGGCAGGTGGATGCTTTCCTGTCTGAGTCACTCGGGAAGCTCATGTCTTCAGTACTAGAGAATAATCTAATAGATCTGGGGCCATTTCTGTGTTAACTATACTGGGCCCAGCAGAATACATGCCTTGTAGGTAATGCTCAATAAATAAGTACTTAAGTGGATTAACCATAAGAACCTTGAACTCTCTAAGGTCCTCATCACCACCATGATCAAATAAGTTAGGATCTTCCCAATACATTTTCATTTTTACAATTTTTAAATTAAAAATTTGGGGAGCTTGCTGGTGCTCTGATGGTTAGGACTCAGAGCTTTCACTGCCAGAGACTGGATTTAATCCCTGGTTGGGGAAATAAGATCCCCCAAGCTGCACAGTGCCACCAAAAATAAATAAGTAGGTAAACAGATAAAAGGGCTTCCCTGATAGCTCAGTTGGTAAAGAATCCACTTGCAATGCAGGAGACCCTGGTTCAGTTCCTGCATCAGGAAGATCCCCTGGAAAAGGGATCCCCCTCCAGTATTCTTCGGCTTCCCTTGTGGCTCAGCTGGTAAAGAATCTGCTTGCAATGAGGGAGACCTGGGTTCAGTCCCTGGGTTGGGAAGAACCACTGAAGAAGGGAAAGGCTGCCTATTCCAGTACAAATAAACAAATAAATAAAAATCTGAAAGCCGATTTTCACTAACAAGAGACGGAAACAAACTCAGTCTTTCCAGGAAGTGGCTGACATTTGTCATTTTTTGTTTGCCTGGCCACTTAAACCCTTTCCCATGTGCGGAGAGCCCTCCACATTTCTGGGTCTTGACGGGAAGAAGAATTACTTCCCATTAGAAAAGCTGAACATGCCAGGTATTCATGTCACCTGGGCTCCATCATCAGATGCACTTACCTGACCAAACCTGGGAGCCAGTGATGCCCAGAGAGGGTGGTATGAGGATAGTGTGGCGGGGTGCCTGTAGGAAACCCGAGTTCCTGGAGCAGGTCTAGCAACTTTCATGGGACAGACAGCAGCATGACTGTTTGGCAGCAGTGTCCTCCCTGAAGACAAGACCTGGAACAGAGATGTTTGGGAGAAGTCTGATGAACCACGGGGGCCTGAGTCACTGCACCACACTGACTCTCCTTGCCAGCTGAAGCAGCTCTACTTCCCTCTCTGACCGAGTGGTCCCCACTTGCCTGAAGATGCCTTAACGACCCTGCCTGAGGACCACGGTGAGCAGAAGCCGTGCCTACATGGACCTTTCTTTCCTCCAGACCTAGCAGGACCAATGATAAACTGAAACACCAAAGAACTTTCAAGATTTGGTTCATTTACATCAGAAAAAATATATATGTTGCAATTCTAACCTTGACTAATAAAACCAACGTTCACAAAAAAAGACATAAAGCATAAGACTAAGTTTGTGTCGGGTTGAAGGCATGCAGATATTCAATATATTGTTTGGTGATCTTTAATATAGTATTTGGTGATTTAAAAAAAATTTTTTTTTCTTTTTAAATGTTTGGTGATTTTAAAACATGGTAAATATCTAAAGAACAGTAAGAAATTCATAGCCAGAAAATTAATGATAGGAATTATGTCTGGAAGGAAGGAAAGGGGGCACTAAGATTTCACAGTGGTGGTCCTAGCAGGGAAGCACATAATATTGACCAGGCTATTTTTTTCCTAACATGGGTGCATATGTCAGAAATTTGTGTTGCAATATGGTAAGTCAAACCTCTGAAAATTGTTCTATTTACTGAGTTGACTGAACAAAACCTGGACCCAGCATTTCACCAGAGGCTCACACTAAATGAAATTGGGATGCCAGCCTTCTTTTGTTTACCGTAGAGGAAGGACTCCATGAGGAGGAAGATTAAAATACTGGAGCAGATTTATTACCTGCTCTCTAGTTCCTTAATTATGGCCTACCAGAAGGCTCAGAGCACTCCCTTCACCAATGCATTAATAAATGCTTTGATGATGGAAGGACCTGAAACTTTAAAAAGAACTGTATGGCAGTTGTCTTTAGGCAGGCAATGCAGAGATGCTGCAGTTGAATTGGGCTTCCTGATTTAAACAGGAATTCCAAGAGCCTGGCCAGGCAAAGGACATGGTGACACTTTACCATGCAGGCAAAGTGGATGTGATTACATTCTAAGACCCAAAATAGTGTAATTAGAAGGGTCTGCTGTTCATAGATTACTAGAGGTAGCTCATGCATGTTGAGTCCTGTAGACATGAAACGCAGCACTTAAGGTCCTGTTTGATTTGAATAAGCCAGATGAACAGAGCCTAAATAGAGCCATAACAACATAGAGTCTCGGCCCCTCACCTAAGGCCCTGCTGGAGTCAGTTCACAAGCCTAGGACCTCTTGAAGGATGAGTTGGCTACACACCCTTGAGGCGGGATCTGGGAATAATCTTACAAAAAAGAATTATGAATTTTTCTCCTAATCCTCTCCAAAAAAGACCAGCAGCTTTTTGACTATTCAGCTATTCACTAGAAAAAAGGAAATGCTCAGACCTTCAGGGATTGTCAGAAATGGGCCATGCTAAGTTGCTTCAGTCGTGTCCAGATCTTTGCAACCCCATGGATTGTAGCCTGCCAGGCTCCTCTGTCCATGGGATTCTTCAGGCAAGAATATTGGAGTGGGTAGTCATTCCCTTCTCCAGGGGATCTTCCCGATCCAGGGACTGAACCCAGGTTTCCTGCATTACAGACAGATTCTTTACTATCTGAGACACCAGGAAAGCCCAGAAATGGACCGATCTCACCTAATTGTGGATGGAGTATTAAGAGGATCAGGTGATACACAGAGAGTGACTCTACTCCCCATTCTGTATGTCCAGTTTCTGAGCATATACTTGCAAGAAATATATCAGTAAGAGGAGAAACTCCCAAATTGCGTATTGCCACACGAAGGAAGAGCTATAGTTGTAGGTAGCAACTAACCGTTTATGAGGACTTTCTGTGATCTTAAAGCCAATAGGTAAGAAACAAACAAACAAAATGATGTGATATTGGCTCAAAGATGAATCTTAACCATGAAATGAGGAAGGGGAAGTAGGTTGTTGATAAACATCGCAAGATGGAGGGGTAGGGAATTCTGGGGGTCCGTGGGAGCCCAGCGGAGAAGGCAATGCCACCCCACTCCAGTACTCTTGCCTGGAAAATCCCATGGATGGAGGAGCCTGGTAGGCTGCAGTCCATGGGGTCGCTGAGGATCAGGCACGACTGAGCGACTTCCCTTTCACTTTTCACTTTCCTGCATTGGAGAAGGAAATGGCAACCCACTCCAGTGTTTTTGTCTGGAGAATCCCAGGGACAGGGAAGTCTGGTAGGCTGCCGTCTATGGGGTCGCACAGAGTCGGACACGACTGAAGTGACTTAGCAGCAGCAGCAGCAGCAGTGGGAGCCCAGTGTTGACATCTAATGAAACATTAAAGCTACTATTTGCAGGCAGCTCCACCAAGGGCTCAGATGCCTCAGGAATGAAGGATTTAAGTAAGGAAGATGTACATATACATAATGGAATATTACTCAGTCATAAAAGGACCAAAATTGGGTCTTTTGTAGAGATATGGATGAGACTGTCATATAGAGTGAAGTAAGTCAGAAAGAGAAAAAAAATATCATAATTTAGCTCTTATATGTGGAATCTGGAAAAATGGTACAGATTAGCCTATTTGCAAAGCAGAAATAGAGACACAGATGTAGATAACAAACATATGGACTCCAATGGGGAAGGGGAGTGGGATGAATTGGCAAATTGGGATTGACATGTATAAACTATCGACACTATTGTATGAAACAGGTAACTATTGACAATCTACTGCATAGCACAGGGAACTCTGCTTAATGCTCTGTGGGGATCTGAATGGGAAGGAGATCAAAAAAAGGGGAAATATGTATATGTCTAGCTGATCCAGTTTGTTACAGTAGAAACTAGTAGCATTGTAAAGCAAATATACTCCAAGAAAAATTAATTTAAAAAGAATATGACCAGCCAAAATGTTGGCTGAAGGCAAATGGGATGAACAGTGGGGGGGAGAGGAGCCATAATTAGAAGTCATTGTCTCTTCATCAATTACAGACAGGAGAACTGTAGCTTATTTCTATATTTTCTTGCTTCCTGCATCATATATATATATATATATATATATATATATGTATTAGTGATATTCTCCTTCTTTTCTTTCTGTTGATTCCACCATTATCTATAAGGTATGTCATTGGTGGGTTTCCCTGGTGGCTCAATGGTAAAGAATCTGCCTTCCAACGCAGGAGATGTGGGTTCGATCCCTGGGTCAGAAAGATCCCTTAGAGAAGGAAATGGCAACTCACCCCAGTGTTCTTGCCTGGGGAATTCCATGGATAGAGGAGCCTGGCAGGCTATAGTCCATGGAATCACGAAACAATCATATATGACTTTAGTGACTAAACCACAGCGACAAACAATTTCCATGGTTGTTGGTTGTTTCTGTAGTTTGGACCATGGGTTATAGAATATCAAGATTAGATCATGATTGTATATGGAGGTAGACACAATGATGAATAGAACTTGAAGTCATGCTTTTAATTTCAATTACAAGGAGTACATTTGTAGTGATGTCAGAGGAATAAATGTTAGATGGGAGCACTGCTTTAGAAATCTAAGAATGAGGTGACAGTACGTGTTGATGCTGAGAAGCCAGGTGTGCAGGCTGCACAAGTTGTTGTCATTTGTTTTTCTGTTACCGAGCTTTTTATCTTCCTTCCTACGTGTGGCCATTTTCCCTTAGGGATCTTGGAGATAGAGACACCTTTTATATAGAAGCAGAGAAAGGTAGATATTCACAGTTTTGGCCATCCTGGGGCACCACTTTGTGACCTAGAGTCCACCAACCAGAGACATTTGGTCAGACTTGAGTCAGAATCTGCTGATGTAGGGAAGGGGGTGTTACTGAACCAAAGTTGGGTCCACTTGCCCAAGCACAGTAAAGTCAATCTATTGACATGAGGTGGTAAAAAAATGCAGCCTTTATTGCAGGCTCCAAGCAAGGAATCTAGGCAGCTAGTATTTAAAAGTCCTAAACTTTCTGAAAGTTTTCAGGGAAAGATTTATTGTTTAAATTATTATTATTATTTTAATTGAAGGATAGTTGCTTCACAGAATTTTGTTGTTTTCTGTCAATCAATATGAATCAGCCATAGCTATACACTTACCCCTCCCTTTTGAACTCCTTCCCATCTCCACCCCCATCCCACCCCTCCTGTTTGAGTTTCCTGAGCCATACAGCAAATTCCCATTGGCTATCTATTTTACATATGGTAATGTAAGTTTTCATGTTACTCTTTCCATACATCTCACTCTCTCCTCCCCTCTAAAGGCAGGGTGAGGGAGGGAATTGTGAGGTATATGATCAGTTTGTAAACATTCTTCTGACTGGTTGGTGGTGAGGTAATCCGGAGTCAACAGCATCAACCTTCTGGGGTCTATGTGATTGTGGGCAGCATAAAGTTAACTTCTTCCACCTGGTGGGGATTTCAGTATCTGCAAAACAGCTCGAAGAACATTGCTTAGAATATTATCTCCGTAGCCCTTGCAGCAGAACTAAAGGTCCTTGACTTTTTTTTAAACAGATTTATTTACTTGTTTTATTTTTTGGCTGTAGTGAGTCTTCACTGCTGCTTCATTGCTTTCTCCTGTTTGGGGGCACAGGCTCTAGGCATGTGGGTTCAGTAGTTGCAGCTCCTGGGCCCTAGAGTATGCGGGATCTTCCCAGATCAGGGATCAAACTAGTGTCCCTTGCATTGCAATTCAGATTCTTAATCACTGGATCACCAGAGAAGCCCCCTCCTTGACTTGTTTTTCATGACTGAACTAGTATTATTTTACCTAGCTTGACTGTTTTCCTTTTTGCATTTTGTCACTTCTCTGATTAAATACTCTTTGGAATTCAGGGAAGGCCTAGGAGGCTGCTGTTATTCTATAGAGGGGCAGGTGGAGGACACTGGGGGGGAGGTGGTCTGTTCCAAGAAGGCCCCATAGGGTCCTCTCAGTTACAGGGGTACAGATGTCTTTGGGAGGAAAATATTCCTAGGGTACCAGCGCTGCAGGCTTGTGGCTGCTGTGTCCAAGACCTAACCCTAGTGAACACTTGGCAGTGCAGATTTTGAGAGCTAAGAGCCAATGCCGGTGCAGTAACGGCTCCCGGTTGTTCTGCAGCATAAACATGTATGCTGTCCTTGGCTCTCAAGCCGTGAGTTTATCTCTCCAATCTCAACGATTCCATGAGCTGCTCCACCTCTATTGAACAAACTCCTTTTCTACTTAAACAGTGATGGTGCTGTGTTTTGTTGCTTGCACCTTAGTCTGGGCTAATTCCAGAAGTGAGAAGCAGGTGAAATCCCTTTCTGTAAATGGAAATTTCCATTCCTTAATGACGTAACTCTAGGCCAAAGACATCTGTACCATTAATAATAAAATCAGCATTGAGGACCTTGAGGTCACTATGAATTTTTTTTCTAGTCAAAATTTTATGTTTCTTTCCGGGAATTAAGTACAGAGTAAGAGGTGATATTCAAATTGTTTTTATTTTTTTCCCCAATCATTTTTTTTTTTACAATAAATACTTGCCAGGATATAGAATTAGATGGTGGAATGAATGGTGAAAATCTTAAAGCACTATGTGTGTTTTAGAATTTACTAAGACTGCCTCTTTCCAGGTTGGGTAGGCTCATTAGGATGGTCTCTTACCCCAGTTGGAGAAGGAAATGGCAACCCACTCCAGTATCCTTGCCTGGAAAATCCCATGGACAAAGGAGCCTGGCAGCCCGCAGTCTATAGGTCGCAGAGTCGGGCACAACTGAGCAACTAACACTGGGGCGTGTGTTTGCTCAATCTCCACTGCCATTGCCACTTACCCCATTGATACAGCTGATCATCCCACACTTAAACCCATCAACTGGGAGCGTGATATTGGATATCTAGGTCACTACATTCAGTGTGAAAGGCATTGTTCTTTCCCAGGAAACCCCATCATAATGTAAATGCAGAACCTAAAGAGATTAATAACATCCCACTAGCAGAAATCAATGTATAAATCCATCAGATAGAATCCACAGATGGAGCACAGAGAAAGCTGGAAAGCAGTGTGGGGTTTGTTGTTGTGTGATTAATTCCCTGATTTTTTGAAAAAAGATACACACTGAGTTTTGAGTCTTTAAGCCAGAATTTCCCAGACTGATATTCAAAGAATACTGTATCAGGGAAATATTAATAATTACTCCAAGAGTAAAGGCTTTGTGATCAAACATGTTCAAATGTCTTCTCTGGAGAAACAAAATAATGCTCAGATTCCACCTGCTTCTCTAGTTCTATCTTGTACACAGAGAATCAGCTCAAAGAATCACCTATGCTCTGTTTCTTTTTTTAAATCTCTTATGGTTAATTTTATGCATCAACTTAGCTTGGCCATGGCCCACAGATATTTGATCAAACACCATTCTAGATGTTTCTATGAGGGAGTTTTTGGATTAAGATTCAAATCATCAGACACTGAGTGAAGCAGATTACCCTCTGTGGTGTAGGTGGGCCTCATTGATTCAGTTGAAGGCCTTGAGCAGAAGACTGAGGTTCCCTCAAGGGAGAGGAAACTGTCTCCAAATGGCCTTGACCTTGAGCTACCACATCAGCTTTTCCTGGATCTCCAGTTGGCTGGCCTGCCTTGGAAATTTTAGATTTGTCAGCCCCCACCATTGTACAAGTCAATGCCTTAAAATAAATCCATCTCTCTCTCCCATACACACAGACACAAACACACACTTACACGTTCTAGTGGTTCTCTGTCCCTGGAGAACCCCGACTAATACAATTTATAACGCATTTTCTTTAACTCTCTGCCTTGGGCATCCATCCATCCTATTGAACCTGCTCTTGTTAGACTCACCAGTGGCCACCATACAGCCAAAATCAAAGGAGGTTTTTATGCTTTTATCTTATTTGAACTTTCAGCAGTTTTTGGCTCATTTGACACTACCTCCTTCTTTATTGATTTACCTTTTGGGCTTCCCAGATGACTCAGTGGTAAAGAATCCACCTACCAAGTGAGATGTGGGTTCAAACCTTGAGTCAGGAACATTTCCTGGAGAAGGAAATTGCAACCCACTCCAAATCCTTGTCTCCTGAATTGCAAGCCAGATTCATAACCATTGAACCACCAGGGAAGTCCCAAAACTACCTCGCTCTTGAAATCAGTCTCTTCATGATTTTTTGACACTGCTAGATTTTGTTCTATTTAATGGGAAGTTCTTACTCAGACTCTTTATCAGCTCCTTATTCTTTGATTGACCTGAAACTTTTGGAGGGTTCCAGAAATTGCTACACATTCTTCCGGTTGAGGCCATCTTTGTCACGATTGATGATGACTCTTTCTTCACTGGTAGTTCTCTTTTCTTGGTTTCCAACACAACATGTACTATTTGGCTTTTCTCCTGTCTCAGCAGTGGTTCCTTCTTATCTCATCTTCTCCACAGCTTCTTAAAGTTGTGCCAAAGAGCTCAGATCTTGGTTCTTTTCTCTTTACATGTGCATTCATTCCCTAGGTGATCGATCAATTCTATGGTTTAAAATAACATCCGTGTATGTGCCAATGACTCTGTAGTTACATCTTTAGGAAAAATATCTCCAAAAGTTCAAGTTTATTATCCACTGCCCACTCAATAACTGTGTTTGCTTGTTCAGCCTGAATCTTTCCCTTAAGCTCCAGATTGATGTATCCAAGTGCTCAGTCAACTTCTCTACATCAATATCTGAGATCTCAAATCCAACAGGTCAAAATTTAACTCTTCATCTCTCTCCAACTTCCTCCAGAGGATGTTAATTCCCTTCTTCAGTCTCTCCACCACAGACCTTAAAGTCATGTTTGAGGAAGACTCTCTTTCTCTCACACCCACAATCTCTCAGGTCATCTTGTTCACTTCCCTTCAAAATACCTCCAGGTGTTTCACATCTGGATATGACAGATGAGTTTGTTTTGGAGAGTCACACATTTTGTATAGAAAATTTCTTGTGTGTAGAAAACTCAGGAAAAATATCTTTAAGAAAAACATTTGTTTGAAGGCAACTGAGTGCCACCACGTTGGCAGGGATGTGTGAAACCACAATCCCTTAAAGAAGGCCAGTAAGGGCAGGAGAACCAAGGATTTGGTCTGACTTTTCTACTCGAAGCATCAGCTGACTTGATGAAAGGAAGCTGTGTGCCTAAGAAACTGAGAAGAGCTTTTTTGAGTCCCACAGGGCTGTGCAGGTGAGGGATATTCAAGCTCTCATAGAGGATGTGTTCCAGTAAACATGCGACATCAAGGTAGGACCCAAGAAGGGCTGTAACCGAGAATGAGAGCAGACCAGAAATAGACTAGCTTATCCCCCTCTAAAAAAGGGAAAAGTTTTTTTTAAAAAAAGAAAAGGAAGCGGGAGAAAGAAGAAAGAGCCACAGCAGAACTGTAAACTTGAACTACGAACGACTTGCATATGACCTGGATGAGGTGATCTGCACGTATTCCAGAGAGAAGAGAGATAAACAGAAGAGGACACTGCTCTCTTCTGTGAAGGGATTTGCTGCTTTATTAAGCAAAATTCTCAAGGCAGAAAAAAACTAGGGAGAAAAGGTTGTTGAAGAAGATATGCCTAGGTTTCAGCAACTTCACAGTGCTTGGAAGATAAAACTGAAGTTCACGACCCTCCAAACTTGAGAGACCCCCTTAAACACATGTGGCTTCTGATATCCTATTGCTTTTTAAAAAATGCAAGAATTAGGTGAAAACCAAGAGAAAAACAAACAATGGAACAAACCCATAGTGATTCACAGATGTTGAGATTTCACACACAGGTCTTGAAGTATCTGTGATTAGTATGTTCAGGAAATTTAAAAAAAGGTAAAGAATTTGGGCAGAGAACTGGAAACCACAAAAATAAATCAAGGCAGATGAGGGTGAGGTGGATTGGGAGTTTGGGATTAGCAGATAAACAGCTATAAATGGAATGAATAAACAACAAAGTCTTACTATATAGCACAGAAAACTATATTCAATGTCCTGGGATAAACCATAGCTATAGCTTTTCCAGTAGTCATTTATGGGTGTGAGAGTTGGATCATAAATAGAAGGTTGAGCACTGAAGAACTGATGCTTTCAAATTGTGGTGCTGGAGAAGACTCTTGAGAGTCCCTTGTACAGAGAGGAGATCAAACCAGTTAATCCTAAAGGAAATCAACCCTGAATATTCATTGGAAGAACTCATGCTGAAGCTCCAATACTTTGGCCACCGGATATGAAGAACTGACTCTTGGAAAAGACTGATGCTGGGAAAGATTGAGGGTAAGATGAGAAGAGGGAGGGAGAGGATGAGATGGTTAGATAGCATCACTGGCTCAATGGACATGAATTTGAGCATTCTCTGGGAGATAGTTAAGGGCAAGGAAGCCTGGCGTGCTGCAGTCCATGGAGTCATAAAGAGTTGGACATGACTTAGCAACTGAACAATAACAGCAAAGCATAATGGACAAGAATATGAAAAATAATATATATGTGTATAACTAAATCACTTTTCTGCATAGTAGAAATTAACACATTGTAAATCAATTATGCCTCAAAAAATAAATTGAAAAATAGTAATGCTACATGAAAAGAACAAAAAAGAAAAAGTGGAAGAATGTTCTTCCCCCTCAGAGTAAGAGTTATATGCAAATACAATGGTGTCACCATAAAAAAAAAAAAAAAAAAAAAAGAAAACAA
>SJYV01013771.1:212130-222633 GCA_006410875.1 Neotragus pygmaeus
AAAAAAAAAAAAAAAAAAGAAATCAAAAGGCAATTCTAGAACTGAAAAATAAACATCCTCAAATTAAGCACTTAGACGAATGTAATGGTGAGTGGTAAAATGTTTAGAGTGGTACTTTACAAACAAGAATATCCAAGTTAGCCTATTAAATGGGAAAAGATGTTCAAACTCACTAATCATCAAGGGAAGGAACATTATAGTTACAAGAAGTGCCAGGACAGACCCACCTGAACGGTGAACATTTAAAAACCTGACAACACCAATGGGGGAGAAATTAGAACTCTCTAACCCTGATGATGGGAGAAAAAAATAGTACAGCCTCTTTGGGAAAGTATTCTATAAAATCGACTGAAAGTGAAAAGTATTAGTTGCTCAGTTGTGTCTGACAATTTGAGACCGCATGGACTGTAGCCCACCAGACTCCTCTGTTGATGGTATTCTCCAGGCAAGAGTATTGGAGTGGGTCACCATTTCCTTCTCCAGGGACTCTTCCTGACCCAGGATCGAACCCAGGTCTCTGACACTGCAGGTAGATTCTTTACGATCTGAACTAGCAGGGAAGCCCAATATCTACTGAAGTTACTATTAATACATGCATAGGACCCAGATAATAGGCTAACTTGGATGTTCTTGTTTGTAAAGTACCTCTTTAAACATCTTCCCACTTTCCATTATATCTAAGTGCTTAATTTATGGATGTTTATTTTTCAGTTCTAAAATTGTCTTTTGATTTCTTTCTTTTTTTTAATGGTGACACCACTGTATTTGTATTTGCTTAGAAAGCATCACTATGAACAAAGCTAGTGGAGGTGATAAAACTCCAGTTGAGCTATTTCAAAGCCTAAAAGATGATGCTGTGAAAGTGCTGCACCCAATATGCCAACACATTTGGAAAACTCAGCAGTGGCCACAGGACTGGAAAAGGTCAGTCTTCATTCCAATCCCAAAGAAAGGCAATGCCAAAGANGTGATAAAACTCCAGTTGAGCTATTTCAAAGCCTAAAAGATGATGCTGTGAAAGTGCTGCACCCAATATGCCAACACATTTGGAAAACTCAGCAGTGGCCACAGGACTGGAAAAGGTCAGTCTTCATTCCAATCCCAAAGAAAGGCAATGCCAAAGAATGGTCAATCTACCACACAATTGCACTCATCTCACAAGCTAGCAAAATAATGCTCAAAATTCACCAAGCCAGGTTTCAACAGTACGTGAACCGTGAACTTCCAGATGTTCCAGCTGGATTTAGAAAAGGCAGAGGAACAAGAGATTAAATTGCCAACATCCATTGGGTCATCCAAAAAGCAAGAGAGTTCTAGAAAAACATCTACTGCTTTATTGACTACATCAAAGCCTTTGACTATGTGGATCACAACAAACTGTGGAAGGTTCTTAAAGAGAAGGGAATACCAGACCACCTGACCTGCCTCCTGAGAAATCTGAATGTAGGTCAAGAAGCAACAGTTAGAAATGGACATGGAACAACAGACTGGTTCCAAATAGAGAAAGAAGTACATCAAGGCTGTATATTGTCACCCTGCTTATTTAACTTATATACGGAGTACATCATGTGTTTTTCCAGGCTGGATGAAGCACAAGCTGGAATCAAGATTGCTGGGAGAAATATCAATAATATTAGATATGCAGATGACACCACCCTTAAGGCAGAAAGTGAAGAAGAACCAAAGAGCCCCTTGACACTGAAAGAGGAGATGAAAAAGTTGGCTTAAAACTCAACATTCAGAAAACTAAGATCGTGGCATCTGGTCCCATCATTTTATGGCAGATAATTGGGAAACAATGGACACAGTGAGAGACTTTATTTTGGGGGGCTCCAAAATCACTGCAGATGGTGACTGAAACTATAAAATTAAAAGACACTTGCTCCTTGGAAGAAAATCTATGACCAATCTAGACAGCATATTAAAAAGCAGAGACATTACTTTGCCAACAAATGTCCCTATAGTCAAAGCTATGGTTTTTTCAATAGTCATGTACGAATGTGAGAGTTGGACTATAAAGAAAACTGAGTGCAGCAGAACTGGAGCTTTTGAACTGTGGAGTTGAAGAAGACTCTTGCAAGTCCCTTGGACTGCAATGAGATCCAACCAGTCAATCCTAAAAGAAATCAGTCCTGAGTATTCATTGGAAGGACTGATGCTGAAGCTGAAACTCCAATACTTCTGCCACCTGATGCAAAGAACTGACTCATTTGAAAAGATCCTGATGCTGGGGAAGATTGAAGGTGGGAGAAGGGGACAACAGAGGATGAAATGGCTGGATGACATCACCCACTCGATGGACATGAGTTTGAGCAAGCTCCAGGAGTTGGTGATGGACAGGGAAGCCTGGCATGCTGTAGTCCATGGGGTCACAAAAAGTTGGACATGACTGAGTGACTAAACTGAACTTATCTGATGACCCAGAAACTCCACTACTATGTGTACACACAAAAATTCACCCATGAAGTATTCTAATGGGCTTCCCTGGTGGCCTAAATGGTAAAGAATCTTCCTGCAATGCCTAAGACCTGGGTTCAATCCCCGGGTCAGAAAGATCCCTTGGAGAAAAGAGTGGATACCCACTCCAGTATTCTTGCCTGGAAAATCCTGTATACAGAGAAGTTTGGTGGGCTAGAGTCCAGAGAACCACAAAGAGTCAGACATGACTCAATGACTAACACACATACCACAGAATGTTTTAACAGCATTCTTCATAAGAGCTAAAAAGGGGAATCCCCCCGAATGACCATCCAAAGTGGAAGGCACATGTGTCCTGGTGTAGTGGAGCAGTGCAGTTCTAGACAGCAGTCAACAGGCAACACTTGGGATGCTTAACACCTGGGTGGACCTTTCCTGATGTTGAACCAAAGGAGCTAATCAGAGGGGCTTCCATAGTGTATGAGTCCATTGTACACATTCAAAACCTCCTATTTGGCTTTAGACCCTGAGTATGGCTTCACCTTGGAAAGTGAGTGTGAGGTTGGTTTTGAGGGGAGTGGTAGGGGGACCCTCCAGACCCAGAGGTGGGGGTCGTTCCATGGACACATTCTGTTTGCAATCATGCATTGAGCTGCTTAGTTGTGGCTTGTGATGCGGGAATTTTGTATGAATAAACATGTAAGTACACAACATTTATGGGTCTAGAGTACATCCACCTCTCATCGACCCCGTCATTGCTCTGTGTCAGCCCTGTCATCTCCAAGGCTTTCCACAATATCCTCTCTACTTCTCACCTTGCCTCCTGCTATGTCGGTCGCAGCAGTGAAGCCAGAGTGATCCTTCAAAACATAATCTCTTACGAATGGGGTCCTTCCTGCCTTTCTGACCCGTTTTCCATCTCTTTGACCTTCATCAACTTCATTCTTGTTTCAGGGCTTGGGCTTTGGCACTTTCTGTCCCATTCTGTGTGGAATGTCTTTTCCCTGACTGTCCCCAGCTGGTGTCTCTGTCACTGAACACTCAACTCAATCATCTTGGAGCCCTGCCTTGACTGTGCCCCCCTCACCCCATCTGAAGTAACCAACCATCCCTCTCAGCCATTCGAATTCTACTTTTCTCCTTCTTCCTTTCACATTTCTCCCTGAGATGAAGCTGACACTCTGTCTTGTTCCTGCATGATCCTGAATACCTCGAACAGTGTTTTGCATATATATGAACATAATAATTAGGTGTGAAATGAATAAAGCAAGTTTAGAAAATGCTGCCCACTATTTATCTCTCCTGGAGAGCCCAAATTTGCATTACATATTAATGTTGCTGAGGAGTCCTAGCGTAAAAAAAGAAACATACTTAATTTCGTACTTCCCAGCCTATTTTGAATACAAGACACCATTTTTGCATTACACGCTATTAACGCCCACGGTAGGAATGCTACCTCTGGGTGTTTGCAGCCATTCTTCCTAAGAGCTTCCTCATGGCAAACACTGGGCTAAGCACTGTGCACACATTATCTCTGTCTCCATGACAACCTGAGAGGCTGGGCATCACTATACCAGTTTTTAATATAAGGAAACTGGGTAGGCCAGGAAGAAGTGGTTCCCCATTGATGTGGATAACACGTGATGAAGCTAGAATAGGAACTCCACATCTGCCTCAGTCAAAGCCCTGCTCTTGGTCTCTCAGCTGAGTGAACCCAATGGAAAAGCCCACCCAGTGCAGACCCTGATTCCCACCTCAGGCTCTACCTGCCTGGGAGTGGAGGGGATGGGTGGACAGTGAAGATCAGGGCTTCCTAGAGGTGACAAAAATCCATGCAAATTCATGGCTATGGGACAATTTCCCATCAAATTTTCACAGCCTCAAATTGCATTTTATGAAACTCTTGGCCAGACAGACAGGAAGAGATGGCAAGACGACAAATTCCCCACCTATCCAAGGGAATAATTTATTAAACTGGCAGGGTCACCATAGGAGTCTGTTTCATGTCACTCATGAGGGGGCCACCAGAACATTCTCTCACTTGGGCTTCAATCCTTGCATGGCACCAGCTCTCACTCAGCCTCTCTTGCACCCCAAAAGTGGGAGGCAAATGCCTGTCATTCCCAAGTACCATTCCCCTGGGGAAACTCTCCCAGGGCACAAACGAGATGTCTCACCTGACACACGAATTCATTAATGATGAAGTTGTCCCTTTCCTTCTCTATCCAAACCTGTTCACATATAAAATAAAAGAGATGAATAAGTAAGCTTACCATCTTACGGGTCCTCTTGAGTCTGAGAGGGTAGACAGGAAGCAGAGATGTCAAAATCCTTCAAGAGGCACAATGAAAACCACCGATGTCCTAACACAGAGTCTCAGAATTCAAGTTCCCTGACCCAGAAGAACTGAGAGGAAGGCCCCTCTCGGTCAAGGTCACCAGCATTGTTGACACTGGGGAGCAGATAACATTTTGCTGTGTGTGCGTGAGGGGGAGGGGGTGTGTGCAAGGAGGGAGAGGGGCGGTGGTGGCCAATAGCACCAACCCACCTCTCCCAATTTACAACAGCCAGAAATATCTCCAGGTACAGCCAGATATCTTCAGGAAAACAAAATTGCTCCTGGTTGAGATCCATGATCTAAATGAGTGAAAATTCTGAACTATAGAATGTCTTTAAAGAAAATGGAGATAAATTAGTCAAATAATGTATTGACTCACCAAAACTAAGTATTTTCCCTTGGGTCTTTATTTTGATTAAAATATTCATTCCTTCAATCGGCAAATAACTTTAAGTTTGAAGCATTGTGCTGATTCCAGCCTACTCAGGTTCCTGCCTCCCAGTCTAGTAGAAAACAAGATAGATGCGTCATTGGCAAATCAATTATAGCTAAAATAAATGGTGTGTCCCCTCAGTTCCTGCAAACAGGCAGCCAACTAGAGGCAGTTAGACCTCCCTTCTGCAGGCTTGTTCACATTACAAATTTGTCCAAACTTTCCATCACCACAGCTCCTTTCTAACTAAATTATCATAAATTTCAATTGTTGTTTATCACTAAGTCCTGTTCTACTCTTTTGCAATCCCATGAACTGTAGCCCACCAGGCTCCTCTGTCCATTGGATTTCCTAGGCAAGAATACTGGAGTGGATTGCCATTTCCTTCTTCAGGGGATCTTCTCAGCCCAGGGATTGAAACTGAGTCTCGTGCATTGTCAGACAGATTTTGTTTTACCACTGAGGCACTGGGGCAGCCCAAATTTCATATTAGTGACATCCATACACAGAAGTCTTTCACTTGGTTTTTGTTTTCCAGCAAAACAAGCTAAGACTTGCCTCTGAGGAGATGGGAGCTCAGCTCATGTCCAGTGTGGCCTCAGAGGGTTCTCTCCCCTCCTGGCAGATGCAGACAGGCAGGAGAAAGCAGCCCAGCCCTCCAGTGCCCCAAAGTCTACAATAAAATGGCTGAGAGGCTTCGACGTTTCTGCCCTTCCTGCAATCTCTTCTCAAGGTGGGATGTCCTACTCTGGAAAATGAATTTCAAAAGGATTTCAACAACTTGGCTGTTAGGACAGGGCATGTAAGGGAACGAGGGGAGCTGTTTTTCTGATAAAATCTGTCTCAGAAGAAAATGCAGATAATTTAGTTGTGAACACTGAAAGGGGAAGAAAAAGAAAGAACTAAGTCCAATAAATCTGAAAAGCAGTGTCAGATCCCACCTCCAAATGGAAATGGGGTCATGCATCAGAAGGAAGTTTCTCTCCATGTTTCTGGTTTGGAGGTGTCAGCCCTTGACAGAATGCATCTCTGAGGCAACCCTGTCAACAGTCACTCCCTGAGCTGACTGTGATTATTGCATGGACCACCTCCCTGCCCCCATCCAAATTTTCCCAGCGCCAGGTCAGATCTAAAAGCATCAAACAGCAACATAGACAAAAATTGATGTTGTTGGTCAAATGTGAAAAGTGGCCCATGTGCCAGGATGTTTTCTTCCTGTACTTTTTGTCACTTTTTAGGAAACATCCTTGTGATGCCCTTCACTGGAGAGACTTGGCATCCAGACATGAAAGTTTAGAAAAGGTGGAAAGAGAATATTCTGGAATTCTTGCCTGCCCACCTTTGCAAGTGAGTCCCTCCCATGGTCTCTTATGGAAGGCACCATGGATCTTCATCATCTCCTGCCAACCTGGAGGCAAAACAGAGTTTCACAAGATCAAGTCCCCACAGAAAAGGGGGGAGAAAGGGAAAAAGGAAAATACAACCATTCTATAGATTTTTCCATTATCAGGTGATCAGGCAGTGATGGGGCTGGAGGTCCTCAAATCTCCACTAGGTGATGAGGATGAGAGTATGTTCTTTATCACAGTCCTCCCACCCTGAATCCTGAGATGGCCAGACATGGAAGACCACCTTCTCCATCACCTGCATGAGAATCGCTGGAGGATGAGGGCAATTATTATAGCCCAAAGCAACTTGTGCTGACAGCCGGGAGGGAGCCAGAGGGGAGGACAGAAAATGTCCTTGGATTCCCTTCTTTCCTGAAAGGCCCTGCCAGTGTCCTCCAAACCCATCTGTAACCTCCTTCTTGTGACATATTTTCTTTGTCCTTTTCACTTGACCACTTAGGGTTCCTTCAGAGCATACACTGGACACGAGCAAAGGGTGTAAAAAATCAATGCTCTGAATGCATCAAAGTTATTTTCACAATGGAACATAATAAAGATAACTAACACCTGCCTGCCTGAAAAACGCCAAGCAGTGTTTAGTGCTTATTAGATATTATAAATGAATGACACTCAGTTCATCCTATTAGCCACATTTTCCCCCAAACAGATCCCCGATGATGGAGCAGAGTCAAGTGGATGATTTAAGATGGTGAAGGAGAACACATCTCGGCAGAAATTCATAGGAAGTGAAAGGTGAACAATTACAGGATTTGAGATCTGGGTTTGAGGGTACTCACTGCATAGATCTGCCCAGAATGTCCATGATATAATAGTGTAGGACTGGCTGACATGGCCAGGCCAGGGCAGGGTCTTGGACCAAATTTTTGATGAATTAGTATGTTTGCCCAGTTGAACAATCTATGGTTCAGCGAAACAGATTTTCAGGATGTTGCTGAGACTGGTGATTCTGTGAGTTATGTATTTGCAGCCTTATCTTCCTGGGCAAGAATTTCATGGAACAAATAGAAAAGCAATGTTGGGTCAAATGCCTGAGTTTGGATGCTGCTAAATAAGCTGCGGGTGTCTCACTTCTCAACTATCACAACATATCTTTTGTGGTAGTGTTACTGAAGGGTAGAGTCAAGCTGCTCGCTGCTCAAAAGCTAATAAATAGGCCAGGCTGGTGGAAAGGAAAGTTGTTTTATTTCAGATGCCAACAAATGGGGGAAAGGGTGGACACCTGTCCAAAGGCTGACTCCCTCTGCCTCCCAGACAATCAGAGGGCAACAGCTTTGGTAGACACAGATGCATGCAGAAGCGGCAGTGTCAATTATGATAATCGTCTTGAAATTGGTCATGTAGTGGCCCCACCAGCATCATCTTGATTGTTTTAGGTAGCATTAATCTTCAGCTCCAAGGTCCATTTGTTCCCATTTCTTTGTGGTCAATTCTCATGATTGTGGCCACTCATGTCCTTGGTACAGTCTGGTCCTCGTGTAGTTAACTTCTCCACCTGGGGTTTCAGTATCTATAAGAGAGCCCTCAGGATATGGCTCAGAATAGTATCGATAGTCCTTGAGAAGGAATTAAGGTCCTTGACTATGTTTAATACTACATTGTTATTATTTGGTCTCCTTAGACTTTCTTTTGTTTCTACGTCTTCTCACATCTCTGATTAAACTTATTCTTCAACTAAAGTTTTTCCACAGATAAAAGGCAGGCAGAGAACATGGAGAGGGGCAAGGACTGTAGGGACTCACATCACTTCAGTAGGAGCTATTGTAGATACTGTGGTGTTGGAGAAGATTTGAGAGTCCTTTGGACTGCAAGGAGATCAGACCAGTCAATCCTAAAGAAAATCAATCCTAAATATACATTGGAAGGACCAATGCTAAAGCGCCAATATTTTGGCCACCTGATATGATGAGCTGATTCATTAGAAAACACCCTGATGCTGGAAAAGACTGAAAGCAAAAGAAGAAAGGGATGACAGAGGATGAGATGGTTGGATGGCATCACTAACTCAATGTACATGAGTCTGAGCAAGCTCCAGGAGATGGTGAAGGACAGAAAAGCCTGGTGTGCTGAAGTTCATAGGGTTGCAAATAGTCAGACACAACTGAGCAACTGAACAATCGTAGGTACTATGATTATCTCCCACTTAACCACTGAAGAAAATAAAGCACAAAGATGTTAAGTAACTTGTCCAAAGCCACCAGCTAGTGAGTGGCAGAGCTGGGATTTGAACCCAGGCTGCTTGGCTCCAGACCCATGCTCTTGCTTGTATTGTTGTTTAATCTTTCAGTTGTGTTTGATTCTTTGTGACCCCAAAGACTGTAGCCCACCAGCCTCTTCTGTCCATGGGATTCTCCAGGCAAGAATACTGGCGTGGGTTGACATTTCCTTCTCCAGGGGAACTTCCTGACCCACAGACTGAACCCACACCTCCTACACTGGCCAGCGTGCTCTTGATCTCTACATTATTCTGTCCTTTGCAAAAACAAGGACAAATAAAGGAGAAACAAAAGCCAGATCACTATGTAGAGAAAGGAGAGCTTTCCAGGAAGCCCAAGGTTTAATTAGAAATGACAGGGACATCATTCAGCAAGCAGGGTGACAGGGGCCCTGTCCTTTCTACGCCAGTGCTGGACACCCTGCCTGGGTGGGGAGGGTATAGCAGAGAGAGGAGACAGTGATTGCCTCTGTGTGTTTTTATTTCTGGGAGCTGTGCTGAGTCACCTGGAAGTAAAGCCTGAAGATTAAAATATTTGGGGCATTCCAATAAATAAGTAATGCTTTTATTTCTAAAAACCCAATTGCCAAGATGGAAAACAACACTATGGCCAGAAAACACGTTCTCTCTGCCCAAGCCCGGCCCTTCGTAATCACTCAGAAAGATTAGAGCCACTTCTTCACTCTCCTCTGCCTTCTGCAACTTCAGAGAAATGAGGTGAATATTCAGGAAACAAACGCACTCCAGGTAACGCTTTTTGTGCTCTGAATTCCCAGGTGAGAGCACCAGTGACTGGGAAATGCAGGTGTCTGGGGGGCAGTTAGCGGCTGGTAGGAGTCTGGGTGGCCAGGAGTCAGTGTGTTCAGAAAAGAAAGCTTTGATCTGCAAGTAGGAGAGAGCAGCTGGGTGTTTGGGGAGGGGCAGGGGCAATGGGGGACCATCGACATTTCTAGAACCAAGAAGGTGCTCACCCAGGAAGACTGAGATGCATGACATCAGAAAGCCGTGAAGCAAATGAACTTGAATCTGCTGATGGACTTGATTTATGTGACGTGCCAAATAGTGTTTCCTGGAGAGGCAGCAAATCCTTGGTGAACAATCAGGGAGATAAAATTTTTGCTCAGACCCATCGGGACAAGAGCTAAGCATTCTGTCTGCGCTGCACTCACCTGCAACTGGAAGTGAGTTTATAGGAGGTCTCCCAGAAGGAGGAATTCGCTGAGCGAGGGGCTTTGTTATCACACACAACCTCACTTGAGAGGAGGTATACCTCTCCCATCTATAAAATTGGTTCTGTTCTATATTCAAAGGTCTTAAACTTGAGAGGAGCAATCTGTTTTTGTTTATGGCCATGGAGGGTGAAAAGGAAGCTGCTGTATTAAATAAGCCAGAGGCCAGGAGGTGAAGGTCATTACTATTATAAGGTATATAACCTTCCCAAACCAAGTCTGCAGCAGCCAACAGCCTGCAGAGAGGACAGAAAAGGCAGCTGGTCACAGAGAGGAGGGGTCTTTCTGCAGGCTCAGCCCTGCTGACCCCAAAGCAGGATCCTATGCTGGCTTTTGGTGGCATTATGGGCTGAATCATGACAACCCCCTCCCAAAATTCATGCTGAATTCTAACCCTGGCAGCTCAAGATGTGACTACATTTGCAGAGAGGTTCTTTATAAAGATCATTAAATTGCATGAGGTT
>SJYV01013771.1:222733-247897 GCA_006410875.1 Neotragus pygmaeus
GGGGGGGGGGGGGGGGGGGTGGGGGGAGATGGGTCCTAATCCCGTGGGACTGGTGTCTTAAGAAGAAGAGGAGATCAGGACACAGACCACAGACACACAAAGGGATGACAGCAGGAGGACACGGCGGGGAAGGTGGTGTCCACATGCCAAGGAAAGAGTCCTCAGGAGGATCCAACCCTGCTCACCCATTGATCTAGGACCTGCAGCCTCCAGGACCACAAGAAAATAAATGCCTGTTGTTTAAGCCACCCAGTCTGTAGGGCTCTGCTCCAGTCATCCCAGGACACTAATACAGACAGTACACATGTGCATTCACGTCCCACGGCTAAGGCCATCGGAAGGTCACACAGCCTGTTACAAATCCGTTGCTCACAGCATGGACAGTCAAAGTTAATAAAACCTCATATTATCAAAAATGAATTATTCATTAAGAGATAAAATAAATTCTTGAGGCTTTGTACGAATCAGAGTCCACCATGCACACGGCTGTTGACTTCGAAAGATGTTAGCAGGTTCTCCCCTCTGTGCCTCGAGGTGCCTCTTCTCATCATACCTTCTTCCCTGGGGTCCTTGTCACCCTCCAAGCTGGTTCCGGGCGGCACCCAGAACCACAAGGATGGAGTCCTTTCAGGACTATTTTATACCCCAAGAGGCTGAAGACAGGGAACGCACAGAGAAAAGTACAAGTCGAGGAAGAAGCACCCTAATTCCTGCCTCACTCTCTTCCTAATACATCAACTGCTCAGTCATGCCAGATGATCAAGGCGTTCATGGACAGTTGAGTCATTTTGTTTAGATTAACTGACTCTCCCAAACTGCTCCCACCTGAAACCTGCTATTTTTGGTGAGTCAGAACATTTAACTGGTTATGCATTTTCTCTTTAGAAATTGATCACAGCATTCCACTCTCTGTCCACTTTCCAGCTCCTGTAACCTGCAGAATCCACTCTTACCCTGTCTTTCTGTCCAGAGCCTTCCCACTCCTGGATGGCTGTGGTGGGCAGGGAACAGCGGGTATTGTGGAGGAGGGAAAGCTGGAGAGGTTAGAAGAAACTCTCCGTGCTTGGGCAGAGAAAGCTTTAATTGGTTCCTGGCAGCTTATGAAGGGGGCGCTAATTCACCCTAGTGGTGCCAGCTTCAGAAACTCTGACCGATAAGAGAGAGTAACTGGCCACAACCCCAATTACCCAAGAATAATAAGACTCAGCAGATACCTTCAAGGTGTGGGTGATATTTGTACCTTCTCAGCACTTTCCTCCAAAAAGCCAGCTATTTATATCCATCACCGCCATTCCAGACTTGATGGAAACCAAACGTGGTTGTTCTCTTTAATAGGGGCCTCATGTCACTGTTTTATTTTTATGAATATGACTGCTAAATCCTGAGAGGAGGAAAGTTTGCTCAAGCAGTCACTGCAGGAGATGGGGTGATGGGGAGATGCCTACCTTGGCATGACTTTGTCAACACCTTCCATTTGCTTTGGGCACCAGAGAGACCAGGGGGCAGGGCATCACCCAGTGATCATAAGCAGCGGCCCCTTGGGTTTCTGCACAGTTCACATCCTCTTGGAGCCCTCATCACTAGCCTGCTGCTTTCCTGCCTGTCTCCACCTCCCTGTCCAGGAACTCCTAGAAATGGGTGTCTAATTGTTGTTATTCAGTCACTAAGTCGTGTAGCACCCCAGACTCCTCTCTCCTTCACTGTCTCCCAGATTTGCTCAAGTTCCTGTTCATTGAGTTGATGATGCCATCCAACCATCTCATCCTCTGCCATCCCCTTCTCCTTTTGCCTTCAATCTTTCCCAGCATCAGGGTCTTTTCCAATGACCATCTGTTATCAAAGGCATTTTGCAGAGTCCCAATCTCTTGGAGCCCAGTTTTGGCTCCCTGGGGTTGACCCTGACACCCAGTACTGGCAGATTTTGGGGTAGGTCAACTTGTCACCTCTCCTGGTAACATGTTAGCAAGTGCACACAGAAATCTTGGAACTTCAGCACCCACCCTCTCACTGCAGACATGAAAATGACTGGGGGAGGGGCTTAGATGCATAAGGGGCCCATATCAAACAGCCAAGATAGAAAAGCTCAAGGGGGAGGACAAGAGCTGGCTTTCATGAAAGTTTCCCATGAGTTTCTAATGTGCATCCAGGGCTGAGAATGGCCATCTTAATCTAAAATCTAGAAGGACAGATTTTCCCATAATTGCCAGCTAAGGAGGAAAAATGAGGGACATCCTGTCTCAGGACCCTGGTGCTGCTGAGAACCTCAGTTTTAAGAGATCTAGAAAGGACGAGGGTGAAAAGAGAAGGAACGGGTATTTATTGACTGCATATTTGTGTCAGGCACTCAGAAAGATCCCTCCATTAATTTTGTGTGTGTGTGTGTGGTGCGCATGTGTATGCTAAGTCATTTCAGTTGTGTCTGACTCCTAGTGGCCCCATGGACTGTAGCCCACCAGGCTTTTCTGTCCACAAGATCTTCCAGGCAAGAATATTGGAGTGGCCATTCCCTTCTCCAGGGGTTCTTCCTGACCCAGGGCTTTTCTGTGGTACTTGGGGTGAATAGAATTTTCTCAATGTAGAAGAGGATTAAAGATGGTCGCAAGGATTCTCTGCCATCCTCCAATGGAGAGATGGTGTCCTCACTCCTCCACTTGAATCTGAATAGACTCAGTGACTGTTTGCCTACTGCTCTACAGCAGGTTTGATCCTGTGACTGTCTGGGCTAGGGCCACTAGTGACTGGCAGCTTTGCTTTCTCCATCTTGGAATGCTCAGTCTTTGGAAAGTTGACTTCTGTGTGAGAACTCAGCTAATCTGAGGCATCCATACTTCGAGGATGCTCAAACCAGTCATGGAGAGAAAGATGTTCCACCCCACCCACCCCCATTCTTTCCAGCCAGCCCAGCACAGGTGTTAAGACATAAGTGAAGTGGGCAGTCTTGACCTTCCAGCCTGGCCAAAACTTTGGATGACCCTAAACACAGCCACAATCTGAATGTAACCATGAGAGTTTCCAAATGAACATACAATGCTGAGTTCTGTCAACCCACGGAACCATAAAAGGTATGATTAAGCTGTCTTAGGGTGGTTTACTGTGCAGTGAAAGATGTTAAGAAATTATGCTCAATTGTACCGGTGGTACTGATAAAGAAAGTGAATCCCAGAAAGAGGAAATGATTTATCTGAGGTTATAAGATTATTAAAAAGATAAACTGAGGTTGAATCCAGAATTTTACTGACTTCAAAGACCACTTTTCCTCCCAAACTTTAATCCCATCAAATACAATAGCCACATTACAGTCAGAATTTACAGCTCAATCTAAACTGTAGAGGAAGGCTTTAAATTGCTTCTAACCTATTCTCCCGCCACCGCTGTATAACTCCAATCAGATCCACCGAGCCCCTCTCACCCCTCATTTGCACCTGCACACTCAGAAATTGTCCCCACTCCCTATCCCCGAGAACAGAGCTCTCAGCACCCCTTCAGATTCCAGAGCTGCCTGAGTTCAGTCCCTGACGGCCCGTACATCAGCCAGAAGCTCATTGATGAGGAATATACATCCAGCTGTTGCTGCAAGAGGCTTCTGCCTGCTCCTCGCAGGAGCGTCTACTTTCAGAAACGCCATCACACCCTAATGAGCCGCTTGGAAGCATCAACTTTTCAGCCTGCCCAGCTGCTGCAAGGGCTGTTACGGCTTCACTGCAAAGATGAAAAACATCCAGAAAATTCCTGAAACTGATCTTAAACTATGCTTTACTAGGAGGCAATCTGGTTCTCTGCTACCAACTAATTAAACTGTGAAGGTCACTTTCACAAGGAGCGCAGAGCAATGGGTGCTGGACGACCATTGGGTCCAGCCCCTTTTCCCTTTTAACCTGGAATGGATGGATGATTCTGACTACAGTCAAGGGTCCAGGCATGTGTAGAGGCACAATTTTTTTTTTTCCTCCAAAACTGTCCGTCCTCAGGACCATAATAAATGCCCCGATCTTCCAAACTAATTTATCACCTTCTCTGCTACCTAAGTCACAGACCCAAGGGAATCTGAAATGTCAACAGAAATAGCAACACTTTGCAAAATGGTGCCAGACCTCAAGCCAACAGGGCAGAACAAAGATGAATTGGCCAATGTGTTTTGTTTTGGCCAAATAAAATGCATCAAGTTCAGTGGGTCAAATGCATCTTAAATGTGGAGATGACTCCTCTTTGACCCTAGTGATAATGATGGTGATGATAGTGATGGTGGTGATGATAGTGATGATGTGGATGGTGAGGATGGTGATGGTGGTGAGGATGGTGATGTGATGATAGTGATAATGGTGATGGTGAGGATGATGGTGAGGATGGTGGTGTTCATGATGATAGAGATGATGGTGATGATACTGTCTCTTACCATGCTGATGGTGATGGTGAGGATGGTGATAGCTTTGATGATATTGATGATTAAGGATGATGAAAATGACAATAACAATGACAATAATAAAAATAATCAGGAGGTGCATTGTCTCTTGAAGGCATTTACCTGTACCAGGTACTTACTTATCAGGAATATCTCCACTTAGACCTCACATTTTCCAAAATGGGAGGTGCCAAGACTTACCCAGGGGAAGAGAATTTCCTGAGACTGAGCAGCCAGGAGAGATGTCTCTGGAACACAGGCACCAGTCTATTCCTGAGGACAGTCAGTGGAAGCACCTGAAACTTTCTCTGTGTTCCTGCCTGCCTCACTCAGATTCTTTTTCTGAGGTCTGCAAGAGTTTAGAGGGACCAAGATTAGAATCAGCATGATTAAAAAAAAACAAAACTGTCTTCTTTAAGGTAAATAATTCACAACTTCCTTTTTTCACTCAAGTTTGGCATAAGTGTCTTTGAGCTTGTGAAGGTTGTTAGGCATCATGAACAATCACAGTACTCCAAAAGGAAGGCTTTCCTTGGCCCTGCTATAACTAATGATCTGGGAAACAAGCTTGCTTCTCCACTTAAGTCTACCCATTTTTGTTAATATTAAATACCTCTTATATTCAAGGGCTTCCTTGGTGGCTCAGACAGTAAACAATCTGCCTGTAATGCAGGAGACCTGGGTTCGATCCCTGGTTTGGGAAGATCCCCTAGAGAAAGGAACAGCAACCCATTCCAGTATTCTTGCCTGAAGAATTCCATGGACAGAGGAGCCTAGGCTGCCTGTGGGTATGAACAAGCAGGACAATTCAATGTCACCTGATGAATACAGTGTTAAAAACCTTTCCCCACAA
Organism: Neotragus pygmaeus; assembly: GCA_006410875.1. Taxonomy (NCBI): domain Eukaryota; kingdom Metazoa; phylum Chordata; class Mammalia; order Artiodactyla; family Bovidae; genus Neotragus; species Neotragus pygmaeus. Next base: position 227,986 of record SJYV01013771.1, read on the forward strand.
ATACAGCGTGATGCATTATTAACATATTGTTAAATACACTTGTATGATTGTAGAAAAATGAGCTCTATCCACATGTAAAATTATTTTATTATTATGTGCATACATTAGAAGATTAAGCAGTCAAATAACCAAATACAGCAACAATAACTTGCTGGGGTTTTCCAAATAATTTTGCTTATGATATGTTGATTAAACTCAAGTTCATTATTCCAGACAATATTGACCTACTTTGCTTCCATTTAATATCATCCAAACAGCACTTTCATATATTCTCATAACCATCAAAACTGTCCTGCCCTTGATAGATGGGTCTTTTGCATGAAATTGCAACTTTCAGGCCAACTGCTGGTGTAGCAAGGAATGGAAATGCCAATTTGCCAAACTGGAACAACAACAACAAAAAAAACCCTCCCTTCCTTAAAGACAGAGTCACAAGGTCAAATCCCCATCTTGGTCACACCTGTGACCATATTTTGTCTCGTTCAGCAATTTTCCCTGATTTGGGGAAGTCAGGAGGAGACATGTTGTAAAATGTTCTGCTCAGGGGAGGTCGGTCAGGACAGTCCGTGGAGGTGAGAGGATTTTATTTCATTCCTCCGTGCCATTCCTATCTTGTTGTTTTATTTCAGAGACCAGATAAATGCCAGCAGGGCTGCTGAGGTGGCTGTCTGCCAAACTGGACAGGAAGCCCAACACTCCAGCCATATTGTGTCCTTGAACGTGGACTTTGCTTGCCTCTTAGCCTTACACAAAAAGTTTGCACCTCCCAGAACAACCTCATGCCTCCATCTCACTCTGGCCACGTTCTCCTCACTCATTTGGACACATCCTTCCAGTTTCTGCTGATGTCTCCACCTGTGGGATGTCTCCCCAGTGCTGGGCGAGCTGTTCCCCTCTGTGGCCCCATCAGCCCCTCATCCCATTAAATTGCCATTGCTTTCTCTTCTTCCCAGCAAGACTCTGAGATCAGGAGTCTGGTTTGTTGTATTCCCATATCTGGTAGAGGATTTGTCCTACTGTGGATACCCACCAAATACTGTGGAATATACTGAATTCAGAGCACAAAATCATGAAACATACAACCTGAAAGAATCTTTGGTCGATTCCAATTCCTCGTGTCTTCAAGCAGTGAAAATATAAACCCCTAAGGGCAATCTACCCTGTTCTGTAACTTTCAAAAGAGTTGACAAAACTACAGAGTATGCTATGGTTTTTTCAGTAGTCATGTGAAGATGTGAGAGTTGGATTATAAGGAAGGCTGAGCACCAAAAATTGATGCTTTTGAACTGTGGTGCTGGAGAAGACTCTTGAGAGCCCCTTGGACAGGAGATCAAACCGGTCAATCCTAAAGGAAATCAGCCCTAAATATTTGGAAGGACTGATGCTGAAGCTGAAGCTCCAGTGTTTTGGTCATCTTATGTGAACAGATGACTCATTGGAAAAGTCCCTGATTCTGGGAAAAATTGAGGGCAGAAGGAGAAGAGGGCATCAGAGGATGAGATGGCTGGATGGCATCACTGATGAAATGAACATGAACTTGGGCAAACTCTGGGAGATGGTGAAGGACAGGGAGGACTGGTGTGCTGCAGTCCAAGGGGTTGCAAAGAGTCAAACACGACTGGGCAACTGAATGAAAATGACAAAGAGGGCCAAATGTTTTAATCACACTGCCCTTTCCTGTCTAAATAAAAAACGGCTCCCATCAATCACCAGGTTATGTGTTTATGCATTCACTCATTCGTGCAACAAACGTGTGAAGTATCAGGTGTGTGCTAAGGAATCTATACCAGATGCTGAAAGACAGTAATGACCAAAGACACAGACCAAGGGCCTCCTCGACCAGTATGAGAGCAGGGGGTTAAACACGTAGCTCTGGTGCTGAGTCCAGCGCCTGGGTGGAAGGGTTTCCAGGCAGGGGACACAGTCTATGAGTGTGGAGAGTTCTTTTCTGGGCCCCTCTATCCAAGTGACATGTACCTATCTGGTCAGTGGACACTTGCCAAAGCAGGGTTGGAAGCCCAAGGTTTTCTAAAGAACCCACAACAGGCATCCAAAGCAGTGGTGAGTGTTGACCTCGGGCTGGGTGCTCTCCTCCTGTGGATCCTGTTTATTTCCTAGTAAAATGAGAGGATTGGACTGAAGTTCTTCGAAAGACAGTAAGCTTGACCACAAATAAGAGACTTATTTCGAGTTTTTTGTGCTACTTAAAATCCAAAACAATTATAATACTCCCCACAGCCTCCTCCCTCAGAAGTTAGGGAGCAGCTGGTAAAGAGAGGCCACATGGCTGTGTCTTTGCCAAGTTCAAACCATGACCTTGGTTCTGTGGTTCTGTGGCACAGATGAGCTTTGCCCCGAAAAGTGTTGATTTTCATCAGAAGCTCACAAATTGATTACTTGATTCTTTTCAGGCAGAAAGAACAGAATAAATATGGAGTCCTGATTGCTTACCTGATTGACGGTGGAGAAAACAAAAAATAAATTTCTAACTCTGTGTTTCTGTTCTAGGCTGGGATTTCCTGGTCTTAGATGTGTCTTCAGAAGAGCTCTCAATAGTTTTTAAGAGAAAAAAAAAGAAGTTTTTCAGATTTTCCCGAGTTCTGAGATACATAAGCCATACAAAAGGGTGGCTATATCCCTTCACTTCCCTGTGACACCAGGCTCCAAAGTTGATTTTTAGTTGACTGTTAGCTGAACTAGTCCTCTAGAGTGCATGGAAATGGAAGTCCAAAGGGGACATAGATTTTATATAGTTAAATTAGGGTCTATACCAGTGGTTCTCAAACTTGGTCTCTGGAACACTTTACATTCTTAAAAACATGCAGGAACCCCCTCTTCCCCAAGAGCTTTTATTTACATCTATTCAGATTTATCATACTGGAAGTGAAAACTGAGAAAAAATTTAAATATGCCTTATTTCACTAAAAAAAGAAGTTTACCACATNAGTTGACTGTTAGCTGAACTAGTCCTCTAGAGTGCATGGAAATGGAAGTCCAAAGGGGACATAGATTTTATATAGTTAAATTAGGGTCTATACCAGTGGTTCTCAAACTTGGTCTCTGGAACACTTTACATTCTTAAAAACATGCAGGAACCCCCTCTTCCCCAAGAGCTTTTATTTACATCTATTCAGATTTATCATACTGGAAGTGAAAACTGAGAAAAAATTTAAATATGCCTTATTTCACTAAAAAAAGAAGTTTACCACATGTTAACATAAATATTTTTGTAAAGTGAAATATGTTTCATCAAACAAAACGTTGGTGAGAAGAGTGGCATCATTTTACAATTTTTGCGAATCCCTTTGAGTTCTGGTTAACAGCTGAACTCCCCTTGCTGCTTCTCCAATCAACTGTGATGCTACGTGTCACATAGCTTCTGGAAAACCCTGCTGTTCATCCATGACAGAATGAGAGTGAAGACAGAAAATGATATCTTAGTGCCCCGATGAAAATAATTTTGACCCTGAAGTCACTCTGGTAGGGTCTGGGGAATTCCCAGGAGTCCTGGGCCATTTTCTGAAGACCGTGATTCTGCACAGTTTTCAAGTATAAACATTTGAGCTTTTGAAATGGTTACGGCTTTAAAACCCTGCGTTTAGGTCTCCATCCTATCAGTAACTGGGGCTTCCCAGGTGGCACACTGCCAGTGCAGGAGACACAGGAGATACGCGTTTGATCCCTGGGTGGGGAAGATCCCCTGGAGGAGGAAATGGCAACCCACTCCAATATTCTTGCCTGGAGAATCCCATGGACAGAGGAGCCTGGTGGTCCACAGAGCTGCAGAATCAGATATGACTGAGTGACTGAACACACACATTACTAACTAGCTGATCTTGGGNGGAGGAGGAAATGGCAACCCACTCCAATATTCTTGCCTGGAGAATCCCATGGACAGAGGAGCCTGGTGGTCCACAGAGCTGCAGAATCAGATATGACTGAGTGACTGAACACACACATTACTAACTAGCTGATCTTGGGCAAGTCATCGGACTTTCTGACGGCATCAATCTCTTCATCTCTGCGATGGGACTCCTAATGCGTGTTTCTGTGGAGACTAGACTGCCTGTAGGTACAGTGCTACACCCGGCTCATCCCTGGCTTCCTCCCACACTGAGGGTCTTTATCATCCACCTCTTTACTGTCTTCTCCAGTGCCCACTGGAAAAGCTGTACAACCTAAAAGCTGAGTGGTAGAGACCCCACGATGCAGGACACGTTCGATATCTGGGGCAGAAAGATCCCCTGGAGGAGGTCCTGGCAACCCACTGCAGTATTCTTGCCTGGACAGCGGAGCCTGGTGAGCTGTGGCCTGTAGAGTCATAGAGAGTCGGACACGCCTGGAGCAACTTAGCACACAGGCCTGCAGAAGTGGAGAACTACGTTTTATTTGGTGGACATTCTGAAGATTTCAAGCCCAGGAGACAAGACAAGAGAGAATTTGAGAGAATCTGAGAATCTGCTCCGAAGAGGTAAGCAGGGAGCCAGGATTTATAGGAGTTTTTGCAGTAAAGGCTATGTTGTCGGAACACCAAAAGATTACTGTTCATTACAAAAAACCAGACATCTCAGATTAAGGAGTTTAGTGCTTTTCTATGTATGGGAAGATGCAAGAGTCTAGGCTCACTGAAATCACTCCTTTGACCTTAACTCTCTGGGGCCAGTATCTTGTTTTTTCACCATCCTGAGTCCCCCGAGGGCACACCATTGGTGATGGTCCCAAGTGGCTGAGGGCTTGGCGGTGGGCAGTTCCCTTGGGGCTTACAGTCAGGGCACCTGTAAAGTGGTGGCTTGATGGCTGCAGCGTCCCTTATTTACTGATATGACAGGACCACTTTTCATTCGCACCAGGAAGATAGGTGACTTATCTGTATGGCAAATATGGGAGGAAAAACCTAGAATGCTCCTGGAAGAGCGTACATTTGTCTCTGCTACTCTTGGGTCCAGCATGGGGCCCCCTGAGCTGGGTGGGCCATTCTGCCCACCACTGTCAGCTTGTAACACGCGAACAGCTAGAGTGAGATCATCTGAGATCATCCAATCTGGCCTCCACTAGTAAGAGAGTTCACAGGTGAGTTCATCGGCTACTTTTTGTTTTATTTCTCCATTTAGTCAGAACTTGGGTGAGTGGGGGTGGGGTGAGGGAGTCATAGTGGGGTATCTGAAGGTCCCAATAGCTGCTGACATCATCATCATTCATGCCACTCAAGACATTTAATTTTGTAAAAATAGCAACTGTGGTCATTGAGAAGCAGGTACAGACACGCACACACATACACTACCCCCTAAAGTCTATACGTGTGCATGCCTGCCTCTTGGTGATCCTGTGGACCATATTCTGCCAGGCTCCTCTGTCCATGGCATTCTCCAGGCTAGAATACTGGAATGGGCTGCCATTCCCTCCTCCAGGGCATCTTCTAGACCCAGGGATTGAACCCACGTCTTCTGCATCTCCTGCATTGGCAGGAGGATTCTTTACCGCTGAGTCACCAGGGAAGTCTTATATAACAACAGGTTTCTGTTTCCAATAGCACAGAAATAAAATGCTTTACAACGCTTTCATGATGTAGGCCTTATCTGCTGGAGTTGGGATTAAGAATGCACTGAAATTTAGGATTTTAATAACTAATTATAAAACAGAATAGCTAACAGCAGTTCATTATTTCAGTGGGCAACACGCAGCCATGCCTAGAAAGAAACGGATTCTTTCCTGGATATGAGACGTTTGGGGGCCGCTGCTGGACTCTGCACTCTCCTTTATTCCTGTTGTGTGGCCATTGTGTTCGTTTAAAGGCTCACAGGTGGTTCTTCACTAGCACAGCTGAAAGGAAAATAATCGCAATGGCACGGCTCAGTACCCGCCCTGGAGCATGGCCAAGCTCACGAACACCCGCAAAGCTCGGCTCTGGACTGAAATCCTGGGCCTGCCCTCCATGCATCACCAGGGTTTGATAGCCTCATTTCTTCTGTAGCCCTTTGCCTTCTTCTGTCTCTAAGAACAATTTGCACTGGTTTATGCTGTTGGATAAAGTTCCAAACTCATTTTCAATTCAGGCATGGGGGTATTTGAAATTCTTAATCTAGGCAGTTGGCTCCCAAGGCCCCAGTTCTGTGAAACCTCTCCCTTCCTGGCCCCCAGAGCCCCTTAGTCATTGCTACATTAACTCATCCAGGCCACCGGGGTGCCAACCGGTTCCTTGAGGCAGGGGACAGCTAAAAGCACCCTCATTAGTAACTCTCACCACAACCTTTGCTGGGGCTTAAATAATTAGATCCACTTAATGAAATGAAGCCAATTAACTTCCAGTTTATGACCAAGAAATGATTTTGCCATGTGGTTAGACTTTGCTTTCAGAGACTCACGTTGTTTAGATCCCAGAAACAAGGAGAAGTTACTGTGGTTTGTGTGTGGGTTCTTCCTGGGAACCCTTCAGAACTCCTCTTCAATATCACTGAGTCAGGAGGCTCAGGTGGTAAAGAATCTGCCTGCAATGCAGGAGACTGGGTTTGATCCCCGGGTTGGGAAGATCCCCTGGAGAAGGGAATGGCAATGCTCTCCAGTATTCTTGCCTGGAGAATCCCATGGACAGAGGAGCCTGATTGGCCATAGTCCATGGAATCACAAAGAGGTGCGCATGACTGAGCAACTAACGAACCAGATGCCTGACAGCCCCACCCTCCAAAGGATGCACTGTTCACAGATTGTTGTAGAAACCATTTCTGGTGTAGGACCCCTCCCCGAGTGCACTCTTCAGGAGAGAAGCTACTGGAAATGCCCATTTGGGAAGACAAAGGGACCCTGTGATTATATTGCGTGTGGACAGTCTGGGCCACAGATCCCTGAATGAGCCAAGAGGAAGGAAGGCAGCTGCAGTGTGAACCACACTTTGTCTCCGTGGCTCTGATCCTCCTGGCTGCAGTCTTTCCACCCTTCGTTACCAGCCCAACCCACATAGCCGCCTGCCTGAGGGTTCATTTCCAAGAGTACTGCTCTCACTTGGTCAGACCCCAACCAGAGTTCACCTTGGTAGAGGCTTTGGCGAGTTATGGGATGATCTCTGGTGACATCAAGCCCGACCATGCTCCAGAGTAATTTCTCCATGATGGTAGACTCTTCCTGTGTTAAGAAAGACTGGAGAGATTTGGGCCCTGAGCCTTCAGCTTTCCTTGCACCCTCTAATCCTCGTTTGTAGAGTTGGTTGTAGCAGCAAAAGAGAACTCCCCAGAAATGTCCAACTCCCCACTAAGTCTCTCTTGAGAATAACGAGGCAGCTGGCACCTCTTTCCTCCTCCAAACTGTCTTCAAATTCTGGTCTTAGCTGAGTGTTGCTTTTATTCATTTAACAGTTATAGACCAGGGGCCATTCTAAATGAAGGGAGTACAGAGATGAAAAGCCCTGATCCTTCTCAAGAAAAAAGTAAGTGGGTCAACACAGGTGCCCAAATAACCTGTATGTAAGCCAGGCAAGGATGTGTGCTACAAGACAGAAAGAGGTGACAGGTTTAAAGGAAGGAATGATTATGGTGATGGGGGTTAGGAGTGAAGATTTCAGGGAAGGCTTCATGGAAGAGGTGCCATCTGTCAAGGTGTTGAATGACTGAGAGATAAGCAATGTAACAACAAGCAGGGGACAGAAAGAAAAGATAATAGTTTGCAGTAATCCTGAAGGTGGTGGTAAGGATGGAAGGAGTCAAGTGTAGCAAAGACTCAGGACATAACTATGGTCTTGTTTGTGACCAGCTGGATATGCTGAATGAATGAGAGGAAGAAGACATGGGTGACGCCCGGGTTTCTGGTTTGGACAGCTGGGTAAATGGTGGCCATATATTCACTAAGTTGGGCATGTTTAGTTTGTAAAGAGAGGAGGGTGTGTAAGTGGAGATGTCACTTAAAAAATTCTAGAGACATCTCTGAAGTTTGAGAGAAGGGTTGGACCAGTGTTACAGATTTGGGAGTCAGTCTAGAATTGATGGTGAAATTAAAGAATAAACCTCAGAGGTGAAGGACATTGTTCACCTACATAGCACCTGGACCACATATGCAGATCTGGACTTTCCCCTTTGCCCCAGGGCTGTGGCTCTGTGCTGTGGGCCATGTGGGAGGGAAGGGGTAATGCAGAGAGTTCAGCCCACGTGGTAGAGAGCTGCCAGCCCCCAGAGGACCAAGATGTCCTCAGGGTTCTCACCCTGCAGTAACTTCTAATAATCCAACTGCCCACATTTTCTTCTCTTTATTATCAGATGACATTTCCTATTAAAAATGCAAATTCCCACAAGAAAAGTTTACCTTTTTTTAAAACCTTCTCATCCACCCCTGACACCTTAATGTGCATAATATTAGTCGCTGAGCTGTGCCCGACTCTTTGCGACTCCGTGGACTGTATCCTGCCAGGCTCCTCTGTTCATGGGATTCCCCAGGCAAGAATACTGGAGTGATTGCCATTCCCTTTTCCTGGGGATCTTCTCAACCAGAGATCAAACCAGGGATCAAATCCACCTGCAGTGCAGGTGGATTCTTTATCACCTGAGCAACCAGGAAAGCCCCATGTGCACAGAGAGTCTAAGAAGAAAAAACGAAGACCAGAAAGAGATCTAGGAGGGCACTAGGTGTCTTATGAAAAGAGAAGAATTGCACCAGGTAAGGAAAAAACCAAATGACACCAAAGCCAGAGCTTGGAAACACAGATCCCTAATTCACATGTCTTGCCTAAGAGCTTTGGTAGAAAAACCAAATGGGATTTACAGATGTTAGATAGAGCTTTGCTTGCTTAGTGTCCCCACCAAGTCTGGACTCATGGGTTACCCTGATAAATGCCATGGAAAAGGCAATCTGACGTACTTTAAGATCCTGTTTGGATTTTTCTAAGCTCTGAACAATAATTGAGTCCCCAGATACTCAACAGAGTCTGACCACACATGGTGAAATTATTTCTTGGTCATAAACTGAAAAGTTAATTGGCTTCATGTCTTTAAATAGATTCAATTATTTAAGCAACAATGAATCTTGCAGAGGTACTTACAAGTCAGGGATGACAATAGCAGATGAAGGTTTAAAGTGTGCTACCCCAAAGGCCTCTGCAAACTGCCACCAAGGAGTTTGTGAATTGGGAAGGGATTTATCTTTGCTTATAAAATGTAAAAACTGCCCTCCGTGGCATGATTAGATTTGATGCAACTCACTTATTAAAAATTAACACAGCCAAGAAATGATGCCTGTTTCTATCCATAATGGAGTTCAGTATTGTTTATAACTGTAGGGAGTTTGGGTCTGGAGTCTGCCACTTCTTCAGCCTCTCAGAGAAATCAGCTAAACCATGTTCCCAGGCCATGTTCACCTCCACTCGCTGCTCAGTGGTGTTCTTCCCCTTCAGTAAGGCTCATTTGGGGGCTCTAAGTGAAAAGGTTAATTCCTAAACTCACAAAGGAAGCACAAAGTGGTGGCTAGATTCATCCCAAGGATAAATCTTCCTTCTATAGAGCAGAAATACATGGGTTTAGTTTAAACACTTCTTATCATGCCCTTTCTCCCTTCCAGGTCTGACCCTGCCTCTGAATGTTAAGCAGTCCCAGAGTAAAGTGCCTGTAATTAGCTGGGGATCTGACCCAACCTCCAGCCCTCTTCCTGTTGCCTTAATAAAAGTCACTTCAAATTGCCCTGACCCTGAGCACAGCCATGGTATGCCCTGACATGCTTCCTCTAGTACAAGTGAATTACCTTCTCAAAGAACATGCTTAGAAGCAGAGTTGAATCATTAACCTTAATCCAGAGTTTCACAAAAGCAAAGATATTTAAGACTGCAGGGTTAGGTGGGTTAATTAGGAGCCAATATCTATCTTTTACTTCAAGTAAATGAAGACAAAAGACGAGAGCAACGAGCTGGTGATCACAAGAGTTCTTCACAGAATGGAGGGTGTGTGTGTCCGTTACTCGGGTTAGATTTTTCTCTGATGAAACCAGGAGAAGAAAGCACCCCACTATCAGATGTGTATAAGAGACAGGGNTGAAGACAAAAGACGAGAGCAACGAGCTGGTGATCACAAGAGTTCTTCACAGAATGGAGGGTGTGTGTGTCCGTTACTCGGGTTAGATTTTTCTCTGATGAAACCAGGAGAAGAAAGCACCCCACTATCAGGTCCATGCAGCTTTGGGGGCTGGGTGTTATCTATTCCCAGAGAGGAAAGAGCATCTATGGGACTGGGGAGCTGTCCAAAGATCTCAGAGCTGAAAGCGTTTCAGTGAAATGATACTAGGTACACCTTCCTGGTGGCTCAGATGGTAAAGAATCTACCTGCAATGCAGGAGACCCGGGTTCAATCTCTGGGTCAGGAAGATGCCCTGGAGAAGGGAATGGCTACTCATTCCAGTATTCCATAGACAGAGGAGCCTAGTGGGTTATAGTCAATGGGTTGCAAAAAGTCAGACATGACTGAGCAACTAACACTTTCACTTCTTCACACCTTGAAATACTAGTCGCATGGCACTTGTTCTCTCTTCAGGCTCCAGAATTGGACACTTTGAAGAGTAGATAGTTTGAGAGTGTATATTGAATGTCTTTCTGAGAAAAGGACTAAGGATTCATTTAAAATTTTTACATCAAATACCATGAATCACTGGCCACCAGCTCCAACTTCTATATACAGAACATCTACGGGCATATGGAAAAAGCATCAGGGGACACTTTATAGAATGATGCATTTCCCAGTATTTTACAAGAACCTTGGGGGTAGAAAATCACTGATACTAAGTTTTTCCATCCTGGGGCCCCTCCCTTGCCCAACTGTGACCTGCAATTGTCAGAATCATGGACTGAGAGCTGTCTTTCTTCAGCCTCATCCTCTAACACAGAGCTCCCCTTCCAAATAATTTCAGGAGAACGTTGTCATTTCACCACTTATGCAACATGTCTACATACTCCTTGACTTTTCAAGAAATCATTTGAAGTTAAAAGAGCAAAAGCTATTGCAAATATGGAATTAATTAAATCTATCTATGCTTAAGTCTTTTCAGAATTAGCTTATGAAATGTTTGCCAGTAAAATTATTAACATGTAACTCTGAAGATAATGAGTCAGTTTAAGGTTATTTAATTATCAGCAGAATTACAGTATTTACACTGAAGTCTTTTCCTCAGCTCTATTCTCATGTGTGATACATCACTGAAGGATTTCCAAGTATAGTCCCTTCTGGTATTTCATTTGGATCATTATTTTGCCTGAATTAATACAATTTTTGAGCAAATGGAGTCATTGGCTCTCAAGTGATAGGCATGTTTGGAATCTATGTCTGTGATGATAGAAAAGTCACCAATGAGGGCCACAGGCTTCCTTGATGGGTCAATAGTTAAGAATCTGCCTGCCAGTGTTAAGGACATGGGTTTGATTCCTGGTCCAGGGCGATACCATGAGGCAGCTAAGCCCATGTGTTAAAACTGCTGTGCCTGCCCTCCTTAGGGCAAGCTCTGCAACAAGAGAAGCCACTGCAATGAGAAGCCGATGCACTGTAGCTCAGAGTGGCCCCGGCTCGCCAGAACTGTGCGCCTGCGCACAGCAACCAAGACCCAGAGCCGCCAAAAATAAATAAATAAACAAAATAATGAGGGCCAATTGGTCACCGTTTCTATGTGCTCTAAAGTTAAGATGGATCAGAATAAGTCTTGAAAGTTTATTCCCCAGCTCCCTTCCTGTGGAAGGCAACCTAGGGCGGGGATTCAGTTAGCACCAAATCTTAGTTCTTTGTGGATCCCATAAGAGCTCCATTACAAGCAGAAACTCCTACTGCTCTTTGAGCTCTTTTCCGGTTGACAGTGGGCTTTGCTGTATTTTTATTAAGTCATTCAGTCTTTGTGCGGACTGAGATAGCCGCCCATCTATGGGTCACTGCTTAGCAGTGAATACTCCTCCAACTTTCTCCCAAACAAGCTCCAGTTTCCTGCAGGAAACCAGACAGTTTAGAGCAGCTTGCCTGGAGCGAAACCCTTCATGTTGTGATCTATCAAAGAGACTGTATGCATCAAACATGGCAGCCCCCGTCCACTGGGCTCTTTGATAATGCTTCCTCTCCAGCCAGATTGTCAATAACTGACCTTTATCTAAAGATGCAGCAAGTCAGAAAGTTGCCATGAGCAGTAGGGAAGACCCTGAGGGGAGGCAGAGGCTCTGAGGAGACTCTTCTAGAATGGAAGCAAGGCTGGATTGTTCTAAAGAGAGTTAAACATCACAGAATAAAATGTGTTGATTTCATGATGAGCATCTATGAGCCCCTGTGGTGTGCCCAGCCAAGACTAGCCGTGGTGGTGGTGGTGGTGCGTATCTGTGGAGGGGTGGGGGGTAGGGGGAGAAGGTGTAAGGTATAGTTTCTGAATTCCTAAAGCATACTTCTTAGGGAAAAATTTGCATCCATCATCAACTAGAAAAGAATATGAGACAGAATACGTGCTCCGTTACTCAATCATGTTCAACTCTTTTTAACCACATGACTGTAACCCATCAGGCCCCTCTGTCCCTGGGATTCTCCAGGCAAGAGTACTAGAGTGGGTTGCCATTTCCTCCTCCAGGGGATCTTCCTGATCCAGGGATCAGATCTGGGTCTCTTGCATTTCCTGCATTGGCAGGCTGATTCTTTACTTCTGCACCACCTGGGAAGGCCCAAGACAGAATATAAAGGCAAAGCTAAGTGGCCCACACTCAGGACATTATGATCCAGAGCAGGTCCTCACCACATGCTCTCCTTTTGCAATAACATGGAACGGACTCTGGGAACCCTGAGGGAAGGAATCAATCCAGTCAGAGACAATGGGAGGAGGAAGCCTGGACTACTGGGGGAACACTTCCATTGGGAGCTAAGGTCTAAGATTCCAGGTCCAGCAGAGATGCTCATAACCATGGGATGGACCTTCTCAGACAATGTGGCTTTGGTTCTCTCTGGATGCTGTCATCAGGTGAAGGATGCTGACAGCACATAACCCTCCCAATTCTAAACTTTCAAGGTCCTCTCACGAGATCTCTGTAGTCCTGCCCCTCTTCCATGGGCTAAGGTGGAGCTGTGCAATAACTGTCCCCCACCAAGACATCTCTGCCTATCAGTAGAGCACCCTATGCAGCTTCAGAGAGAAATTCTTGACATTTGGTGCTTGGCTCTCATGGAAGTGAGGAGACCATGAGGTCCCTCAGTACAGGTGAAATCTCATATAAGTTAATCCAGGTATAGATGATGCCAGCATCCTGAGGATGCCTGGACATACTCAACAAAGTTGAACACAGTTTCTTTTTTTATATTCCTATCTTGACCTATCTTGAATTGATGCTTTTGAACTGTGATGCTGGAGAAGACTCTTCAGAGTCCCTTGCAAGGAGATCAAGCCAGTCCATCCTAAAGGAAATCAACCCTGAATATTCATTGGAAGGACTGATACTGAAGCTGAAGCTTTAATACTTTGGCCACCTGGTGGGAAGACCCAAATCATTGGAAAAGACCCTTATGCTGGGAAAGACTGAAGGCAAGAAAAGAGGGTGACAGAGGATGAGATGATTGGATGGCATCACCAACTGAATGGACATGAGTTTGCACAAACGGAGGGAGATAACAAAGGACAGGGAAGACTGGCATACTGCAGTCCATGGGGTCACAAAGAGTCAGACATGACTGAGTGATTGACCAACAATGACAATCTTGACTGCAGCCAGTCTTGGGTCTCAGAAAGAGACAGTTGGTTCTCCTGCACCTTCTACATCACAGCTGGGGTGTAGAGGCAGTTCAGCCTCTAGCTCGTTTATCCTGCCCAGGTCTCCATCCTGTGGAAGAATCTACCTGTGGCACTGCCTCTGTCCCCATTTCCAGCAGGCTCTCTGAGAAGCTCCAGGCTCTCCAAGACAAGGAGGAACTGAGACAAAGCTATGAAAGAGGATGACTGTTATTTTTTTTTTTAAGTAAGAAATACAGTTCCATGGCCCTGAGAGCATGGAGAACATTGGCCATGAAGTTCCCAAATCTAAGTCAAAATGATGCCATTTCCAACACAATGGTTGTTCCCCAGGAAGGTCTACAGTTCTTCATGTTCAGAAACAAGGAAGCCAGTTTCATGCTTTAGGGAACTGGGGATGGTCTATGGGGTCAAGAAGGACTCTTTCACTCAGGTGGGCTAGCTGCTCTGCAGGTTTTGAACTGCAGAAAATGCAGACTTAACATCTCCAGAGACCCGAGGAGTGGCCATAAACAGACTCTGGAAAGACAGGGACAATGGGGAAATGCAATGATTCAAACAAAATCCAGGGAAGAATGGGGGAGGGGGAGATTGATGGTTTTAATACACCATCTTCCTTCTTATTTTTAATAACAATGTTGCATTTGCAATATTAGCTCTGTTAATTCTCGCCCCCATTCCACCGGCTTTTGTTTTCAGCCGCTTGTGCTGTAATTTTCGATTTAATTAGTTGCAGTTCTGTTAGATGGCAACAGGTCTTGGTTTATCTTCGCAGCTAATACTGCTAATTGTTTATTCAGCCTTCAGTAATATCTCATTAACTTTATAGGCTATCGTTTCCACATCATCTACAGAATTAATTTTCTGCAAATCTAGAGATGTTGGTGCATGTGGACGTTTTCTTTCAGAAACACAACAAAACCAAAGAGGGAAAAAAAAAAAAAAAAAGCAGCTGGCAAAGTTGGAGAAGCCAGTTCTCATTTTCTGCTGTGGCATCCCTCAAGGAAATAATGTCTGAAAATGATATTTCCTTTATTTTTTTAAAAGGAACTCACCTAAGCAATTCATTATTTTTATAGCAGTAATTTTCCATAAGGCATTTATGGATACACAGATAAAAGATGAGATGTGCATGCAAAATATTTGGAGGTAACTTAATGTGGGCCCTTCAATTACTTGCTTTAATATAATGAAGCTGTTATACAGATGATTTTTATGGCATCTGTTCTTATTTCTCTGAACATTTAATAAGCACCCCCACCACCTCCTTTAGAGGATGGGAAATTTAGACAGCAAGAGTGTATGATTTAGCTATTCAGTTCAGTCACTCAGTCATGTCCAACTCTTTGGGACCTCATGAACTGCAGCACGCCTGGCTTCCTTGTCCATCACCAACTCCTGGAGCTTGCTCAAACTCATGTCCATTGAGCCGCTGATGCCATCCAACCGTCTCATCCTCTGTCATCCCCTTCTCCTCCTGCCTTCAATCTTTCCCAACATCAGCATCTTTTATAATGAATCAGTTCTTTGCATCAAGTGGCCAAAGCACTGTAGTTTCAGCTTCAGCTTCAGTCCTTCCAGTTTAGTGATAACCCACTATAACTGTATTTTAAGGGCTTAACACCCAGTTTGCCCTTCTTTTCATCCTTCTCCTGCCACCTTTGAACTAACAAGGTCAAAACGTTTGCCTTTCACATGACTCCTCCCCTTTGCTCCAGAACTGGCCTCTTTATAGCCAATTTAGTCCCTGGTGTTCAAGACAAAAAGAATGCATTCTACCCTCTACCTGCTCCCCTCATCACTCTTGGACCACATGAATTGACTACTCCCCTTTTCTGATTTGTAGAGAGCAAGAAGTGACTTTCATTCTTTATCACACACACAAGTTTTGCTAATAGGATATCCCTAAAGACTGAGCCTTCTTGGTGATAGCAGTTGTAACTTCCTTTGCCTGGCCTCTGGGCACAGTGGCTTGCAGCTCTGAGGGTCTTTTCTGCAAGTGACCATGTTGCTGTGCTGTGTGCTAAGTCGCTTCTGTCACGTCCAGCTCTGTGTGCCCTCATAGACTGTAGCCCGCCAGGCTCCTCTGTCCATGGGATTCTCTAGGCAAGAATCCTGGAGTGGGTTGCTGTGCCCTCTTCCAGGAGATCTCCCCGACTCAGGGATTGAGCCCTTGTCTCTTGCATCTCCTGCATTGCCAAGTGGCTTCTTTACTACATGCACCACCTAGGAAGCCCCTAAATGACCATAGGGTCTGTCTTTTCTGTTTGGAGAAAGTGTGGACCTTCCCCACAGCTTGGATCTCCACCTTTACAGTGGTTGTAGTTTGCTCGCACAAAACTGGGAGCTGCTACTCATCTGTGGGCGGAACTGGGCAGGTATAGTCACCAACCATCAAAGGGTGGGGAAACTGGATCAACTGGGCTGAAGACAGCAGGAGGAGCTGGCCTGGCTGCTTAACTGTGTCCGTGGCAGAGACGAGGGCAATGGAAGATGCATCTGAGAAGGAGCACACGGCAGCCTTGCTTTGATTTACATGTAACCTTCTCTCTCAAATCCTTGCCTTTCCAAAATAGTACCTCCTGATGACTGAAAGGTTTTTTTTTTTTATTTCATGTATTTGACAATAATTTTTTATCATTAGCAATTATTGACAGTAGTTTTCGCATGTCTATCTTGCTTAAGAGTGTGGCAGAGGATAAGATGGTTAAATAGCATCACCGACTCAATGGAAATGAATGTGAGCAAACTCTGGGAGACAGTGAAGGACAGGGGAGCCTGGCATGCTGTTATCCATGGGGTTGCAAAGAGTGAACATGACTCAGCGAATGAACAACAGCTTGCTTAAGAACACAACCCTATTTGGAAAGTTTATATAAAATTGAAATTCTTTTGCTTTTCTGATTTGACCTTTCTGCAGCTGGGATTGAATATTGGCTGTGACATGAGATAATGAGATAGGAGCTAATTTTTATATCCCATCGGGATAGTTAGTTGTACCAGCACTATTTATTAAATAAGGTACCATTTTACTACTAGTTTAAAAGAGCATCTTTCTCATGTTTTAATTTTCTATACATGCATGGATCTGTATTCTGGGCATTGTATTCCATTCCACTAGCTTTTTACTAATATCACATTGCTTACCCACCATAACTTCATGATGTATTCTGGTATCTTATATGGCCAACTCCCCCAACATATTTCCTAGTGAGAGCATCAATTCCTAGGCAGGTTGATAAGAATTCTGGTTTCCCTGAAGAGAAGAGAGGGGTCTGGGGCTCTTGAAGAGGAGATAGGGGTCTGGAGTTCTCAAGGAGAAAGGACAAGTTTTTTTTACATTCCTTAGTCTTAGTCACATAAAACATTTTTTTCTTTAAGCCTGGAGCTGATGATTACACAACAAAACAATTCAGCTTCAACTCTGTTTAGTTCAGTTCAGTTCAGTAGCTCAGTTGTGTCTGGCTCTTTGCTACCCCATGGACTGCAGCACAGAAAGCTTCTCTGTCCATCACCAGCTCCTAGAACTTTCTCAAACTCATGTCCATCAAGTTGGTGATGCCTTCCAACCATCTCATCCTCTGTTGTACCCTTCTCCTGCCTTCAATCTTTCCCAGTATCAGGGTCTTTTCCAATGAGTCAGCTCTTCACATCAGGTGGCCAAAGTATTGGAGTTTCAGCTTCAGCATCAGTCCTTCCAGTGAATATTCAGGATTGATTTCCTTTATCTTCCAATGAATAGTCAAAGTTGATTTCTTTTAGAATTGACTGGTTTGATCTCTTTGCAATCCAAGAGAATCTCAAGAGTCTTCCTTAGCACCACAATTAAAAGTTTCTACAGTATTCTTGTATTTGTTTATTTGTCCAAGAGACATGTTTTGAGTACTCACTTTAAGCCAGATACCATTCCAGAGGCTGGGAGTACACATGTGTCCAAAACAGACTCAATCCCTGCTTTCCTGGAGCTGATATGTCAGATGATGTCAAATGCTATGGAGAAAATAAAGCCAAGTAAGGGGAAGAGGAAATGAGCTCTCAAGAACTTTCAGCAGGAAGGCTGCTCTGATGATGTGGCCTTTAAGAAGATGGAAACAGTGAGAGACTTTATTTTCTTGGGCTCCAAAATCACTGGATGGTGACTGCAGCCATGAAATTAAAACATGCTTGTTCCTTGGAAGAAAAGCTATGGCAAACCTAGACATCATATTTAAAACAGAGACATTACTTTGCCGACAAAGGTCCATCTAGTCAAAGCTATGGTTTTTCCAGGAGTTGTGTATGGATGTGAGAGTTGGACCATAAAGCTGAGCACTGAAGTACTGATGCTTTCGAATTGTGGTGTTGGAGAAGACTCTTGAAAATCCCCTAACTGCAAGGAGATCAAACCCATCAATCCTAAAGGAAATTAATTCTGACTATTTATTGGAAGGATTGATGCTGATGCTAAAGCTGAAGCTCCAATACTTTGGCCACCTGATGCAAATAGCCAACTCATTAGAAAAGACACTGATGCTGGGAAAGACTGAAGGCAAGAAAAGAGGGCATCAGAGAGTGAGATGGTTGATGACATCACCAACTCGATGGACATGAGTTTGAGCAAGTTCCAGGAGTTGGTGATGGACAAGGAAGCCTGGCATGCCACAGTCCATGGGGTTTCAGAGTCAGACATGACTGAGCAACTGAACTGAATTGAACTTAGGAAGGAGAGAATGGGTCTTTCAGGTAGACAGCTAAGGGGGCTGCAGGGAAGAGGAGCAGCAGGTGAAGAGCTCTGGAGCCCTGTTTATGCCAGGAGTGTTTAAGGGCCTCCTGGGAGGCAGTCAGCATGTCTGGAGCCAAGGAAACCAGGAGGAGCCTGAAGGAGCATCAGAGGAGGCAGAGCCGTTACTCAGATCTCTGCAAGGCTGGTCCATTCTTGTGTTTGCTCTGAGTTTAAGAATTCCTTTCTCGGTGAGACCTTCCAGGACCATGGACACCTCCATGCCTGTGTCAGATCTATAATCTTGGCCCCACATATGGCTAGCTGGAGATCTTGTTTATGCGCATCAGGTGCACAGCCTTTGTCCTCCCCACTGTGTAAGCTCTATGACAGCAGGCTCTTGCACTGCTGCTTGGCCAGCCCCCCCTCACCCCCCTGGACTCTGCATGTTTGTTAACAATAGTCATGACTGACCGTACCATCCACACCCTGAGCTCCTGCANATCATGAGAAACACTGGACTGGAAGAAGCACAAGCTGGAGTCAAGATTGCTGGGAGAAATATCAATAACTTCAAAAGCTTTACAGACAAGCAAAAGCTGAGGCGAATTCAGCACCACCAAAGCAGCTCTCCAGCAAATGCTAAATGATCTTCTCTAAATAGGAAATACAGAAAAGGTGTATAAACTCGAACCCAAGACAACAAAGCAAATGGCAACAAGATCATACTTATCAATAATTACCTTAAATGTAAATGGGTTGAGTGCCCTAACCAAAAGACAAAGACTGGCTGAATGGACACAAAAACGAGATCCTTATATACGCTGTCTACAAGAGACCCACCTCAAACTAAGGGATACATACAGATTAAAAGTAAAGGGCTGGAAAAAGATATTTCATGCAAATGGAGATCAAAAGAAAACAAGAGTAGCAATACTCATATCAGATAAAATAGACTTTGAAATAAAAGCCATAAAAAGGGACAAAGAAGGACACTACATAGTGATCAAAGGATCAATCCAAGAAGAAGATATAACAATTATTAATATATATGCACCCAATATAGGAGCACTGCAATATGTAAGGCAAATGCTAACAAGTGTGAAAGGGGAAACTAACAGTAANGACAAAGAAGGACACTACATAGTGATCAAAGGATCAATCCAAGAAGAAGATATAACAATTATTAATATATATGCACCCAATATAGGAGCACTGCAATATGTAAGGCAAATGCTAACAAGTGTGAAAGGGGAAACTAACAGTAACACAATAATAGTGGGAGACTGTAATATCCCACTCACATCTCTGGATAGATCAATTAAACAGAAAATTAGCAAGGAAACACAAACTTTAAATGATACAATGGATCAGTTAGACCTAATTGACATCTATAGGACATTTCATGTCAAAACAATGAACTTCACTTTTTTCTCAAGTGCACATGGAACCTTCTCGAGGATAGATCATGTCCTGGGCCATACATCGAGCCTTGGTAAATTAAAAAAAAAAAAA
>SJYV01013771.1:252675-286900 GCA_006410875.1 Neotragus pygmaeus
AAAAAAAAAAAAAAAAGCAGCTGGCAAAGTTGGAGAAGCCAGTTCTCATTTTCTGCTGTGGCATCCCTCAAGGAAATAATGTCTGAAAATGATATTTCCTTTATTTTTTTAAAAGGAACTCACCTAAGCAATTCATTATTTTTATAGCAGTAATTTTCCATAAGGCATTTATGGATACACAGATAAAAGATGAGATGTGCATGCAAAATATTTGGAGGTAACTTAATGTGGGCCCTTCAATTACTTGCTTTAATATAATGAAGCTGTTATACAGATGATTTTTATGGCATCTGTTCTTATTTCTCTGAACATTTAATAAGCACCCCCACCACCTCCTTTAGAGGATGGGAAATTTAGACAGCAAGAGTGTATGATTTAGCTATTCAGTTCAGTCACTCAGTCATGTCCAACTCTTTGGGACCTCATGAACTGCAGCACGCCTGGCTTCCTTGTCCATCACCAACTCCTGGAGCTTGCTCAAACTCATGTCCATTGAGCCGCTGATGCCATCCAACCGTCTCATCCTCTGTCATCCCCTTCTCCTCCTGCCTTCAATCTTTCCCAACATCAGCATCTTTTATAATGAATCAGTTCTTTGCATCAAGTGGCCAAAGCACTGTAGTTTCAGCTTCAGCTTCAGTCCTTCCAGTTTAGTGATAACCCACTATAACTGTATTTTAAGGGCTTAACACCCAGTTTGCCCTTCTTTTCATCCCTCTCCTGCCACCTTTGAACTAACAAGGTCAAAACGTTTGCCTTTCACATGACTCCTCCCCTTTGCTCCAGAACTGGCCTCTTTATAGCCAATTTAGTCCCTGGTGTTCAAGACAAAAAGAATGCATTCTACCCTCTACCTGTTCCCCTCATCACTCTTGGACCACATGAATTGACTACTCCCCTTTTCTGATTTGTAGAGAGCAAGAAGTGACTTTCATTCTTTATCACACACACAAGTTTTGCTAATAGGATATCCCTAAAGACTGAGCCTTCTTGGTGATAGCAGTTGTAACTTCCTTTGCCTGGCCTCTGGGCACAGTGGCTTGCAGCTCTGAGGGTCTTTTCTGCAAGTGACCATGTTGCTGTGCTGTGTGCTAAGTCGCTTCTGTCACGTCCAGCTCTGTGTGCCCTCATAGACTGTAGCCCGCCAGGCTCCTCTGTCCATGGGATTCTCTAGGCAAGAATCCTGGAGTGGGTTGCTGTGCCCTCTTCCAGGAGATCTCCCCGACTCAGGGATTGAGCCCTTGTCTCTTGCATCTCCTGCATTGCCAAGTGGCTTCTTTACTACATGCACCACCTAGGAAGCCCCTAAATGACCATAGGGTCTGTCTTTTCTGTTTGGAGAAAGTGTGGACCTTCCCCACAGCTTGGATCTCCACCTTTACAGTGGTTGTAGTTTGCTCGCACAAAACTGGGAGCTGCTACTCATCTGTGGGCGGAACTGGGCAGGTATAGTCACCAACCATCAAAGGGTGGGGAAACTGGATCAACTGGGCTGAAGACAGCAGGAGGAGCTGGCCTGGCTGCTTAACTGTGTCCGTGGCAGAGACGAGGGCAATGGAAGATGCATCTGAGAAGGAGCACACGGCAGCCTTGCTTTGATTTACATGTAACCTTCTCTCTCAAATCCTTGCCTTTCCAAAATAGTACCTCCTGATGACTGAAAGGTTTTTTTTTTTTATTTCATGTATTTGACAATAATTTTTTATCATTAGCAATTATTGACAGTAGTTTTCGCATGTCTATCTTGCTTAAGAGTGTGGCAGAGGATAAGATGGTTAAATAGCATCACCGACTCAATGGAAATGAATGTGAGCAAACTCTGGGAGACAGTGAAGGACAGGGGAGCCTGGCATGCTGTTATCCATGGGGTTGCAAAGAGTGAACATGACTCAGCGAATGAACAACAGCTTGCTTAAGAACACAACCCTATTTGGAAAGTTTATATAAAATTGAAATTCTTTTGCTTTTCTGATTTGACCTTTCTGCAGCTGGGATTGAATATTGGCTGTGACATGAGATAATGAGATAGGAGCTAATTTTTATATCCCATCGGGATAGTTAGTTGTACCAGCACTATTTATTAAATAAGGTACCATTTTACTACTAGTTTAAAAGAGCATCTTTCTCATGTTTTAATTTTCTATACATGCATGGATCTGTATTCTGGGCATTGTATTCCATTCCACTAGCTTTTTACTAATATCACATTGCTTACCCACCATAACTTCATGATGTATTCTGGTATCTTATATGGCCAACTCCCCCAACATATTTCCTAGTGAGAGCATCAATTCCTAGGCAGGTTGATAAGAATTCTGGTTTCCCTGAAGAGAAGAGAGGGGTCTGGGGCTCTTGAAGAGGAGATAGGGGTCTGGAGTTCTCAAGGAGAAAGGACAAGTTTTTTTTACATTCCTTAGTCTTAGTCACATAAAACATTTTTTTCTTTAAGCCTGGAGCTGATGATTATACAACAAAACAATTCAGCTTCAACTCTGTTTAGTTCAGTTCAGTTCAGTAGCTCAGTTGTGTCTGGCTCTTTGCTACCCCATGGACTGCAGCACAGAAAGCTTCTCTGTCCATCACCAGCTCCTAGAACTTTCTCAAACTCATGTCCATCAAGTTGGTGATGCCTTCCAACCATCTCATCCTCTGTTGTACCCTTCTCCTGCCTTCAATCTTTCCCAGTATCAGGGTCTTTTCCAATGAGTCAGCTCTTCACATCAGGTGGCCAAAGTATTGGAGTTTCAGCTTCAGCATCAGTCCTTCCAGTGAATATTCAGGATTGATTTCCTTTATCTTCCAATGAATAGTCAAAGTTGATTTCTTTTAGAATTGACTGGTTTGATCTCTTTGCAATCCAAGAGAATCTCAAGAGTCTTCCTTAGCACCACAATTAAAAGTTTCTACAGTATTCTTGTATTTGTTTATTTGTCCAAGAGACATGTTTTGAGTACTCACTTTAAGCCAGATACCATTCCAGAGGCTGGGAGTACACATGTGTCCAAAACAGACTCAATCCCTGCTTTCCTGGAGCTGATATGTCAGATGATGTCAAATGCTATGGAGAAAATAAAGCCAAGTAAGGGGAAGAGGAAATGAGCTCTCAAGAACTTTCAGCAGGAAGGCTGCTCTGATGATGTGGCCTTTAAGAAGATGGAAACAGTGAGAGACTTTATTTTCTTGGGCTCCAAAATCACTGGATGGTGACTGCAGCCATGAAATTAAAACATGCTTGTTCCTTGGAAGAAAAGCTATGGCAAACCTAGACATCATATTTAAAACAGAGACATTACTTTGCCGACAAAGGTCCATCTAGTCAAAGCTATGGTTTTTCCAGGAGTTGTGTATGGATGTGAGAGTTGGACCATAAAGCTGAGCACTGAAGTACTGATGCTTTCGAATTGTGGTGTTGGAGAAGACTCTTGAAAATCCCCTAACTGCAAGGAGATCAAACCCATCAATCCTAAAGGAAATTAATTCTGACTATTTATTGGAAGGATTGATGCTGATGCTAAAGCTGAAGCTCCAATACTTTGGCCACCTGATGCAAATAGCCAACTCATTAGAAAAGACACTGATGCTGGGAAAGACTGAAGGCAAGAAAAGAGGGCATCAGAGAGTGAGATGGTTGATGACATCACCAACTCGATGGACATGAGTTTGAGCAAGTTCCAGGAGTTGGTGATGGACAAGGAAGCCTGGCATGCCACAGTCCATGGGGTTTCAGAGTCAGACATGACTGAGCAACTGAACTGAATTGAACTTAGGAAGGAGAGAATGGGTCTTTCAGGTAGACAGCTAAGGGGGCTGCAGGGAAGAGGAGCAGCAGGTGAAGAGCTCTGGAGCCCTGTTTATGCCAGGAGTGTTTAAGGGCCTCCTGGGAGGCAGTCAGCATGTCTGGAGCCAAGGAAACCAGGAGGAGCCTGAAGGAGCATCAGAGGAGGCAGAGCCGTTACTCAGATCTCTGCAAGGCTGGTCCATTCTTGTGTTTGCTCTGAGTTTAAGAATTCCTTTCTCGGTGAGACCTTCCAGGACCATGGACACCTCCATGCCTGTGTCAGATCTATAATCTTGGCCCCACATATGGCTAGCTGGAGATCTTGTTTATGCGCATCAGGTGCACAGCCTTTGTCCTCCCCACTGTGTAAGCTCTATGACAGCAGGCTCTTGCACTGCTGCTTGGCCAGCCCCCCCTCACCCCCCTGGACTCTGCATGTTTGTTAACAATAGTCATGACTGACCGTACCATCCACACCCTGAGCTCCTGCATCTTCCCTGGGCCAGGCTTTTGCCCATCTACTGCTGTGCAGCCATATGATGCGGGAGAGGAGATGAGGACCTGCCAAAGGGTCCTCATGGCCCATTTTGCTTGACAACATAATTGAAAGTTTCCACAAGTTTGCTTCAGAGGCCGACAATTCAGGATATGTAGAACAAGTTTCCATGTCTTGAATGTGGCTTAAATGTATGTAATCAGTAAGGTAGATTGGTACATAAAATCCTTTTATTAAGGAAAATGGCAAGCAAGTACAAAATGAAAAAGCCTTGTATAATGAACACCCGGCTACAATGATCCCTGGCTCCCTTGGATTATTTTGAGGCAAATATTAGGCATTATATTGTTTCTTATGTAAATGCTTTACCTTGTATCTTTAAAAAATAAGGGTTCTTTTAAAATATGTAAACTTTAGTATCATCACCATACCTCAGATTTAATAGTAATTCCATAATATCTTAAAATATCCTCTCATTCTTCAAATTATCTAGTTGTCTTCATTTTTCCCCTCTTTTATAAGTTTTTTGAGTCAGCATCCCAATTTTCATAATACTAACATTTTATTCTTTAGGCTATAATATAATATCATTACTATTATTTTGTTGCTCATATGGTACCAGCTTTGCCACCTTTCAGGTTGATTCCATCTCCTTTTGGCAAACAAATTTTTTAAGGAAGAAAAATATACTGTTTTGTTTTCACTTTCTACCTTGCTATTTTCACTTATCTTTATACTCTAGAATTGCTTCAAACCTCCCCAAAGAAACAGTCCTCATTTCTTTTCATAGCTGCAAAATAAGCCATTGTATGGATATACACCGGTTTCTTCTGTCATTTCCTGGTGATGGGCATTTGAACTGTGACTGTCTTCTGCTCCTTCAAGCAGTGCTACAATGGATAGGACCAAGCACCTGTCTTTTCATATTTCCCAAGTGCATCTTTGAAAATAGACCCAAGAAGTAGATTCCTTGGACAAAAGGTACAAGAATATAAGATCTTGCTAGATTTTGCCAAATTCTCCATCATAGGGGTGCTGTTATTTTGAATTTCTACCAGCAATATTTCTCCACAGACAAACACATCAACTTTGCCAACGTTTTGTATTTCTGCCAATCTGCTGGGGGAGGGTAGGCATCTGTGCAGAGCTGGGGACACCTGTGTGAGCTTGAGAGGCTGCCAAGTGGGCACAAGAGGTGCCCTCAAGTGAAGCCTTACATAAAAGACAGATGACAAGGGCTTCCCTGGGGGTAGAGTGGTTAAAAAGTCCACCTGCCAATGCAGGGGACCCAAGTTTGAGCCCTGGTCCGGGGAAACCCCACATGCCACCCAGTAGCTAAGCCTGCGCATCACAACTGCTGCAGCCCATCAAAGCCTGTGCCCCACAGCAAGAGAAGCCATTGCAGTGAGAAGCCTGTGCACCCAACCAAGAGCGGACCCTGCTCGCCACAACCAGAGAAGGCCCACGCAGCAGTGGAGAGCCAGCGTAACCATAAATGAAACCATCTTTAAGCCAATGGAGTATTGTAAAGGAAAATAAAAAAAAAAAAAAAAAAAAAAGACAGATGGCAGGGTGACAGTGTGCTCCTAGAAAGCTGATTCATTGGAGGGGAGGGCTCCCACAGCACCCCACCTCAGGCAATCCCTGAATCAACCTCAGGGCAGCACAGAGCGGGGCTTAGATCCCCAGATTTGAAAACTAGATCACCAGTTCGGCTGGAGTTCACGTGCAATGGTGTTTTCTACACGGCAAGCTGCACCAGGTGTTTCCCCTGGGATCCTTCCTGATGACTCTCCTCAACAGCCTGACGGGCTGAGGGATCATTTCTGCTGATGTCTCCCAGAAGAGAAAACTGAGGCTCAGAGAAGCCAAGTGGCGCACCTCTAACTGGTATCTGCATGCATCAGGGTTTAATCTCAAGGATTTCTAACTTTTGAGAACATTATTCTTGAGCTGGCAGATGAGACCAGTATGAGAAGCATCCATCTTTGTGTCTTAGTGCAGGCTGCTATAATGATAATTCCATAGGCTGGGCAGCTTATGAACAACAGACATTACTGTTCACGGCTCTGGAGGCTTGAAGTCCAAGATGAAGGCACCGGCAGATTTGGAACTTGCTTCCTGACTCAGCAAGAAGATGACTGAGCTGGGTCTGCACGTGGTGGGGAGGGCAGGTGAGGCCTCTGTGGTCCTCTTTAAAAGGGCAGTAATCCCATTCATGAAGCTCCACTTTCATGACCTCCCAGTAGCCCCAGCTCTATCACACTGGGGGTTAGAGTTCCAACATACGGAGTTTAGAGGGACAAACATTCAGTCTGTGACAGGTTGCTTGGGATGTCGCCTTTAGACCCCAAATCTACTTACTGTTAGTCACTCAGTCATGTCCAACTCTTTGTGACCCCATGGACTGTAGCCCATCAAGCTCCTCTATCCATGGGATTCTCCAGACAAGAATATCAAAGTGGGTTGCCATTTCCTCCTCCACCACATCTACCTAAATGTCCTTTTAACGTTGCCCTTGTTCCTGGCCTCTGGTTCTGGGCAGCCTCTGGCTGACATGCACACTCTCCTCCCAGAAGTGTTCTCTCTCATTCTCTGCCCCGCCCCAGACTGTGCTCTCTAAGTCCCTTCCCTTTTCTTCACGGTCAGTTGAGCAGAAGGGAAGAGCCGCTAGATTCTTTCGTCTGTCTTGCAACTTCAGGCCAAGATAGGAGTTAAAGATAGCTCGAACACACCCTGCCTCTCAAGCCCTGCTCATCACAGCGCTAATGAGTTTGTGTTCACAGATGAGACTCTGCTGGCTCAAGCAGGAGTGAATACAATTTGCAGCAGCTTCTGTGGGTTTCTTTCCACAGCCCGTCACGTGACAGCTCTGGCTGCGACATGTTGGAGTTGAAAGTTGTGGGTTTGATTTTGCACTTCAAGATTGGATCGCTCATAGCTGTCTCTAAGCTTCTCCACCTTCCTCTCTCACATTCTTTTTTTACTTTCCCAGTTTGGTGTTTATCACGGATGCCTTTGGCATCTCCATTATGGAGACTGGGGAAGCTTGCAAAGAAGACATTTTTAAATGAGTGCCTTCTTCAGGGTCTGGGCTCACTTAACACCCATGATCTGGGCACAGGCAGCCAGCTGCTCTGGTATCCTTAATAGCCAGGCTGCCCCCGAATACACCCTGCAGAGGAGTTCACCTACAAGGACCTCATTTTTATTTTAAACAGAACTGAAATGATACATTGTATTCAACTTGATTAGATGTCAGCGAGGTAATTGATAATACCCAGCAGAAATAACGATACCAACAGCGCGGGTTACAAAGTGCTTGCTATGCTCAGTATCTTGGGTGAACATCCCGGGGCTCCTGAAGGAAGCCTCGTCATCTCTGTACTACCGACGAGGCGATCAAGGCTGAGTGAGGTTGAGCACCTCGTCCAGGAACAGCCAGTCAGTGGAAAATCTTCATGTAGATCCCAGAGTCCTTGCTCTGAGATGAAGCACGCTGAAGGGGTCCCTCATGGATGTCACAGATCACAGCTCTCAATGTGTCCCCTTGTATGTGATCCACAGAAAGGAGGACATTTCAGGACCTGTGTTCTCTTGAGAGGTTTGTTTCCACAGTTCAAAGTCCTATAAGCTTTAGGATACTGTTGATCAGGATTGTCCAGAGAAACAAAACTGATAGGATATGTGTGTGTGTGTATTACACACACATACATACACACGTGGGGGTGGTGCTTCCCTGGTGACTCAGTGGTAGAGAATGCACCTGCCAATGCAGGAGACGCAGGTTCAATCCCTGGACTGGAAAGATCCCCTGGAGGAGGTCATGGCAACCCACTCCAGTATTCTTACCTGGGAAATCCCATGGACAGAGGAGCCTGGAGGGCTACAGTCCATGGGGTGGCGAAAGAATCGGACATGACTTAGCAACTAAGCAACAACAACAAGAATATAGAGACAGACAGACAGAGGGAGACAAAGACAGACACACAGAGAGAAAGAATCTTATTTTAAGGAATTGGCTCATGGCGTTAAGGAATTGGCTCATGGCATTGTGGATCCTAACACATATATAGATTATAGTCTATAATCTATGGAGCAGGCCAGGATGCTGGACACCCAGGGAAGAGTTGCAATTCAAGTCTAAAAACTTCCTGGAGGCTGAATTCCTTCTTCCTCAGGAAGGGGATCTGAGTCTATTTGTTAAAGGTCATCATTAGATTAGATGAGAACCCCTACATTACAGAGTGGGCTTTCCTCATAGTTCAGTGGGTAAAGAATCTGCCTGCAATGCAAGAGACTTGGTTAGGAAGATCCCCTGGAGAAGGAAATAGCAACCCACTCCAATATTCTTGCCTGAAAATTCCCATGGACAGAGGGGCCTGTCAGTCTACTGTCCACGGGTTGCAAGAGTCGGACATGACTTAGTGACTAAACCACCACATTACAAAGTATAATCTGCTCCACTTAAAGTCTAATGATTTAAAGTTAATTAATCTCACCCCCCAAAATACTTTAACTAAACATCTAAAATAGTGTTTGATCAAAAACCTGGATACTGTGGTCCAGCTCAGTTGACACGCAAAATTAACCATCATAGGGATTTTCTCATCACTGTTCCTGTGTGTGCTCAGTCAACTGACTCTTTGCAGCCCCACAGACTATAG
This sequence comes from Neotragus pygmaeus, assembly GCA_006410875.1. Lineage (NCBI taxonomy): Eukaryota > Metazoa > Chordata > Mammalia > Artiodactyla > Bovidae > Neotragus > Neotragus pygmaeus. Next base: position 261,617 of record SJYV01013771.1, read on the forward strand.
CCCACCAGGCTCGTCTGTCCATGGGATTCTCCAGGCAGGAATACTGGAGTGGGTTTCCATTTCCTCCTCTAGAGGACCTTCGCAACCCAGGGATCGAACCCACATCTCCTGCATTGGCAGGTGGATTCTTTACACTGAGCCACCTGGGAAGCATCACTGTCTTTATCCTCAACCTAGGGGCATATGATTCCTGGGAGTGTGGACAGGAAGGCTTGTGCAGCGTCTTAGAGCAGCCTTCTTACAAAATCACGGGGCTGCCCCATGCCCAGCCCAACCAATGTTGGTCTCCAATTGATCCATCTCAGATGAATAACATATCAGCTTGAAACGTGCCTGTCATACTATTGGGTGGTCACATCAGACCTCTTGCAACTTCTTGGAGCTGAGACCTGTAGCCAATTTCTGTTTCCTAATATTTATCTTCTGCTGGGATTTTGCCAGGGGACCCCAGGAGTGGCTCTAGATATTTCTATTATATGAAGATGCCATCAGGAGGCTAGAGGCTTTCAGCAATGCAGGAGAGGCAGATTTGATCCCTGGTCAGGAAGATGCCCTGGAGTGGCAACCCCCTCCAGTATTCTCACCGGGGTTATTCCATGGACCAAGGAGCCTGGCAGGTTACAGTCATGGGGTTACAAAGAGTTGGACATGACTGAGCAACTGAACATGCAGGCACTCAGGATGCTAGAAGTTTACGAGGTTGCTCCAAGTACCGCTTTAAATGTCATCCACTTTCCTCACACACGTCTGTGTTTAGTGAACAAATCCAGAAAACCACACACACACACACACAAAATTCCTTTCTATTCGTCAGTATCATCTTTCCCCTCGATTTACCCAGTCAAGATGAAATATTGGCTTTATGAGGAGGGTATTTTATGAACTTCCTACTAAATCTGGGGTCAATCATAACCTTTGGGCTAAAGACTGGCTTCTGCTAACCAACAAACTTAGGAGCTTTAAGGTTATTTTTTAAAACCGCTTCCAGATATGCAAGGTGCTAATAAAAGCCTGAGAATGTCTGGTGAAGCCGGGTCATTTCTATTCAGTGTTACCCCGCTATCCTCACCTGAAAAACACACATGCCTGTTTTCAACTGTTGCTTACAAACTCCACAGCAATTGCTCAGAACTGCCGTTGGTTTTCTACACGGGGTTTAAATCCTCAACCTTCTCACCTGTCTTTGACGACTCTCGCTGTGTGCGCACAGCTTTTCAAGCAGCTCTTGCGGGGAGAAATCAATAGCAGACACAATTGCCTTCTGGTCTCCAAACCACCAGAAGCACAGACACTTGACTGGGTTTCAACAAGGCTGTGCATCACACAGAGCCTTCCCCACACTTCTTTGAGAACTGTATTTTCTCGCTATGGGAGAATGATCTGCATCTTCTTTATACACCTCACAAGTGCAAGCCTAGCAAGACTAGACCACAGCTAGGAGTTCTGCAGACGTTCTTTGTGATCTGTCCTGAGCTCTCGACTGTGCTCTTGAGGATGGATCAGGAGCCCAGAGCTTCACATCTGGTATTGCTGGGCTGCAGGATGTGACAAGTGTGCCATCCTGGCTGGAGGAGGGAAGGCCAGCCTGTGCCCTGTGTCCCAACACCATGCAAGCCACACAGCAGTCAAGGGGTCCGTTGGGCATCAGAGCCTCAGGGTATTTTTGGTGATCTGAGTACATGATCCTCGTGTCTTTAAGCAAATCAGGACCGTAGACCTTATCCCGGGAGGGACAGAGCACAGCGGGGCAGGACCATTGTCCATCTCCCTATGAGAGGGCATCCGCCCACAAGCCTGGAGGGACCGTCCTCTCTTTTGCTTTTACCCCCAGCTGTGGGCACATCTTTCCAAGCTTCTTATTTCTCCAGGAGTCTTTTTATGCTGGGCTCTTCTCTTGGCTTTCCCAGCAAAAGACCCTGGACCTCTCTTTATTTGGGAAAACTTGCTGAATTCAGGGTTCAGTAATGTTCCTTTGGGGACTTCCTGAGGCCAAAGAATGAGGTCTCCTATGAGAATGAACCCTGGAGGAGCTGAGGGGCACAAACCCTGGAGGGTCCGGGAGCACAGCTCTGGAGGGGCTGAGGTCACAAACAGGTCAACACATGCAACAGGCTCAGGTACAACGACAGAGGTCACTTCCAGACCCATGGCATTCCATGACTCTACTAAGAGGAAAAGTGAATCATAGTGGCGTCTTCCTTGAAGACCTCTAATGGGAAGGGTCCATCACCTCAGAGACCCAGGTGAGGGCTCTGGTGCCCAGGACTCTCCTGAGGACCTCCCTCTGCATCCATTCTGTCCATTATGCCCTCTGGTGGCATCACCTCACCCGCAGGCCCTTGTACTCCGCCTGGCCCGGATCTCCTGCTGCACTGCCTGCCTGAGGCTGGCTGCCCCTTAGGCTTCCTACAGCCTTGCTCTTTACCAGGTAAGGAAGAAGGGGATTCCTTCTTCCTTGGATTCCTTCCTTCCTAACTCAGGATTCCCCACCCTCCTTGCACCCCATTTCCTACCCTTCACCCACAAAAGGTTTCTTTCCTCCAATTGGAGACAACTTTACAACAGGAAAGAAAAAGGCAGGAACCTCCTTCCAGCTGCCAGCCACCCTCTGCTATGGAGTCATTTCTGATCAATGCATGAGGCAGAGAGGAAACCAGTCGCTGGTGTCGCTCAGTTGCTAAGTCATGTCTGACCCTCTGCCACCCCATGGACTGCAGCATGCCAGGCTCCTCTGTCCTTCACAATCTCCCGGAGTTTGCTCAAATTCATATCCATTGAGTTGGTGATTCTATCCATCCATCTCATCTTCTGTCATCCCTTTTTCCTCTTGCCTTCAGTCTTTCCCAGCATCAGGGTCTTTTCTAATGAGTCAGCTCTTCGCATCAGGTAGCCAAAGTATTGGAGCTTCAGCTTCAGCATCAGTCCTTCCAATGAATATTCAGGGTTGATTTCCTTTAGGATTGACTGGTTTGATCTCTTTGCTGTCCAAGGCACTCTGAAGAGTGTTCTCCAGCATCACATTTTGAAAGCATCAGTTCTGCGACACTGAACCTTCTTTATGGTCCAACTCTCACATCTGGACATGACTACTGGAAAAACCATAGTCCTTCATAGGAAGGTGTGCTGGCAGAGAATGAGTTATGAGTGTGTGACACCAACAGATGCAGGAGGAGCAGAGACCCCTTGGGCCAGAGGCCTCCCCTTTAAAGGATCCTCGGGGGTGGGAAGCGCCCACAGGGACAGGGGTCTGCCACCACGTTTCTGTGCAGACCTATCAATCAGGGAAGAGCTGGCCCCAGGCTTGGGAAATAGTAAGAGGAGGTGTAGTAAGAGGAGGAAATAGTAAGAGAGTTGGCCGACAGCAGTAAACTAGACCCTTGTTTATTATACAAGAAAAACGAGGCTCTCTGCTCTCTGAGGTGGCAGCCGAAAGGGCACAGGAGTTGTAATTAATTTTTCAGCTCTCCATCTTTGCTGTGAGCCTGCTTCAGAGGCAGAGCCAGAGAAGCCCGAGTCCCAGCTGTGATCAGGCCTGAAGCTCACCGTCCACGCTCCCTTGGGGTCAGGTGCACACAGGGCACCCCGGGTGTGGCAGGAGAGACGCCTGCGTGACTCTGAAGAGGGAGGACCCTGATCCAGCTTTTATCGCCTGCAAACTCAACTTCTTTCCTGTGTCACAGTCACAGTGGACCGGCCATGCCTTACAGTACCCACTGTCTCAGGGCAGGAGCAGCTCCTCTGAGAGCCCAGGGAGAGTACAGTCCTCCTAGAGAGGAACCGCTGACACCTGGGTGTGGCTGTATCATTTTTGGTTACATCTCTGGCTTTAATTGACACAGGTGAGGGGAGCACAGTAAACTCTTGCTGAATGCTGGCTCTTTTACGCTAAGCAAGAGATCCCGGAGACCACCCTGAATTCACCCACAGGCAGCCTCTTTATCCTCATTACAGCTGCCAGCCCCTCTGTCCTGTGGGTGCCCCAGAGTTTGCCCAGCCTGTCCTGTGGGTGAGCGTTCAGTTTGTTTCCAGTACTTTGCAGTCGCAGCCAGTGCCATCTCAGAGAACTGCCAGTACACAAGACCTACTCGACATTGTTTCGTGCATTCTCAAGGTAAGTTTCCAGGACAGGGACTCCTGGTTCAAAGGGTAACCGCTGAGGTGGTTTTGGTCAGGACTGCCAGATTCCCTTGTGGAGGGAATGAGCCACTTGGGCACGGCTTCATTTTGCTGCGAGGGCTGGTCCCCAGTGGCAGATTCAGGGCTAGAATCTGGGCAAAAATAAACAACTAAATCGTGTGAAAAACTGGGAGCAAGAGCTAGGACTCAGTGGCTGCTCTCCTGAAAGGCAGATGTTTGGCAACCTTCCCAGCTCTCGGGACCGAGGTGCTAACAACACCGTCTGTGATGCTCTGTGACCTTTACTTTGCAATAACTTTGCCATCACTATCTTTTAAGTTATTGTTTCTAAAAACTGTGGCTGGAAAGTAAGCTACAGTGATCAGTGACCTCACTTCACCCCCATCTTATAGGATGAGATGTGCTTTAACTGGGGAGCCTGGACATTTCTCCAAAGATACTGAGCACACATTTTTTTTAATTTTTAAAACTTGTTATATAATTTTTAAATTAGAGATAGTTACTTTACAATATTGTGGTGGTTTCTGTCATACAGCAACATGAATCGGCCGCAGGTATACATATGATCCCCCCGCTCCTTGAACCCCCCTCCCACTTCTCTCCCCATCTCATCCCTCTAGGTTGACAAAGGGAATGCAAACCCAGAGCTCTGGGACAATTTTTATACAAGCTTTAAAGGTTAATTTCTATTTGCAACTGTTATGAAATATCGGCTTTATTTCTCACGTTGGAGACTTCATTCTTGAGCCTGTCTTATACCCACCATCCCCTCCTTTGTGTCCCTCCATCTTCCATCCTTAGAGTGGCAACTGGTAACCACTGGTTTGCCTTCTGTATCTGGAAGTCTGCTTATTTTTTGTTATGAGTGTGTGTGTGTGTGTGTGTGTGTGTGCGTGTAAAGTCAATTCAGTCGTGTCTGACTCTTCGTGACCCTATGGACCGTAGCCCACCAGGCTCCTCTGTCTATGGGATTCTCCGGGCAAGAACACTGGAGTGGATTTCCATGCCCTCTTCCAGGGGATCTTCAGACCCAGGGACTGAACTCATATCTTTTATGTCTCCTGCATTGGCAGGCAGGTTCTTTACCATCAGTTTGTTTTACTTCTTCTTCTTCTTTTTTTTTTTTTTATTGGAGTAGAGCTGATTTACAATGTTGTATTAGTTTCAGATGTACAGCAAAGAGATTCAGTTATACATATACAAATATCTGTTCTTTTTCATATTCTTTTCCCATGTAGGTTATTACATCATATTGAGTAGAGTTCCCTGTGCTATACAGCAGGTCTTTATTGATTATCTATTTGTATTTGTGCTATGCTTAGTTACTCAGTCATGTCTGACTCTTTGTGACCCTATGGACTGGGACCCACCAGGCTCCTCTATTTATGGGGATTCTCCAGGCAACAATACTAGGGTGAGTTCCTATGACCTCCTCAAGGGGATCTTCCTGGCCCAAGGATCAAGCCCACATCTCTTACATCTCCTGCACTGGCAGGCAGTTTCTTTAACCACTTGTGCCACCTGGGAAATCCTTTCTTTCCCCTTTGGTAACCATAAAATTTGTTTTCTAAATCTGTGAGTCTGTTCCTATCGTGTAAATAAATTCACTTGTATCATTTTTTAGATTCTGCATTTAAGTGGTGTCATACATTTGTCTTTCTCCATCTGACTTCTTTAACGAAGCCTAATGCCCTCCAAGTCCATCCATGTGGCTGCAGATGAAAAATTTCACTCTTTTTATGACTGAGTAATATTCCATTGTATATAGGGACCACATCGTCTTTACCATCTTTGATGGACACCTAGGCTGTTTCCATGTCAAGGCAGACATTGTCACAAAATCCATGCATGTGTCCAGCTGAGGTGTCCAGAGGGATGTTCTACTTTCTGGTTTCAGCACCAAGACCCTAAGTAAGCATCCCTTCTGCGGTCTATTCAGTGTCTCATTTTTTTGCTGTTGCATTTTTGAGCTTTTCTTGGCGGTTTTGCTACATAAAATGGCCCCACATGTAGCCCTGAAGTGCTGCCTGGTGTCCTAAGCACAAGAAGTGTGTGATGCACCTCAGGAAGAAAGTGTGTGAATGAGATGAGCTTTATCAGCATAAGCTGCTGCCCTGCTGTCTGTGCAGTGAGCCAATAATATATAAGAAACGAGGACTGTGGCCACCTGATGCAAAGAGCTGATTTATTGGAAAAAATCTGATGCTGGGAAAGACTGAAGGCAAAAGGAGAAGAGGGTGGCAGCAGATGCGATGGCTGGATGGCATCACCAACTCGATGGACATGACTTTGAGCAAACTCCAGGAGACAGTGAAGGACAGGGAAGCCTGGCACGCTGCAGTTCATGGGGTCACAAAGAGCTGGACATGACTTAGCAACTGAACAACAACGCTTTAAACAGAGGCACACATACAACAGGGTTATATACTGACTGCTTGATTAAAATGTTGCAAACAGAGGCACTGAGGAACCTAACCTTGTATTTCTCCTAGGAGCCATGGTCTGTATTCATCAATTCATCATTCACGGTGCCTTTTTATAAGTACACTCATCTCACACACTAGTAAAGTAATGCTCAAAATTCTCCAAGCCAGGCTTCAGCAATACGTGAACCGTGAACTTCCAGATATTCAAGCTGGTTTTAGAAAAGGCAGAGGAACCAGAGATCAAATTGCCAACATCTGCTGGATCATGGAAANAGATGGCTGGATGGCATCACCGACTCAATGGATGTGAGTCTGAGTGAACTCCGGGAGTTGGTGATGGACAGGGATGCCTGGCGCACTGCAGTTCATGCAGTCACAGAGAGTCGGACACGACTGAGCGACTGAACTGAACTGGTGAGTAATGAAAAGTTGGCTATAAGATCAATCAATATTTTCATAATTTTTGATTTCTTTGCCAATTCCCAAGGCATGCTTTGTTTATCATGTGTCACCACATTCTTAGGTAAAGGTCTGGGCTTAGATCGAAAATTCTCCATTCCCCTCATCCCACCCAATCCTAGTGATCACCCTAGCTTCACAGTGCTGGCTTCATGCAAATTCCATCATCAAAAAGAGCTAAATCGTTACAGTGGTGGATTAAAGCCACACAGTAGGGCTGTCTCTTCAGAGCCCTTCTGGCGTATCAAACAGTTCTTTAGGAAGAGAATAGTCTTTCCTGGAGCTGCAGGACCCTGGGCATGGGATACCTGCTCTGAAGCAATAAGGAAAGAACCAGGATATATAGGAGTTTTCATGTCAAAGACCAGGTAGGAGCATCAGAAAGATTGCTGTTAATCACTCAAATTAAGGAATTTAGCATTTTCCTATGTATGGGACAATGCAAGATTCCAGGCTCAGTGACGTCAGTCCTTTGGTGTGCTCCCCAGCTCTCTGGGGCCAGCATCCTGTGTTTTCTCATCCTGAGTTTCCTCAGGGTGCACCGTCAGGGTGGCTGTGATGTGATGGCTTGATGGCTGCAACATCCTTTGCTTACTGATGCAGCAGCAATATTCTATGAATAGTTCATACCTGTCTCGACATGGGTTGGGATCCCCCACACTGGGACAGTACTTGACACTGACCAGCACTCAACTAGAGAGTGATAGAGTGGTCACCAGCCAATCAATCCAACTCCTTAGTCCATCTGACTGGAAGTTCCACAGGCCTCCACATGCCTGGGAATCATGGGGATCTGGTGAAAACACTGATTCTGAGTCTGTGAAATCTGGGCTGCTCCTGATCTCCTAGTCAGCATTTCTAACCAAATTCCAGGTGATACAATGCTGCTGGCCTGAGGCCCCAGCTGAAGAGCAAGGCTAGAGGAGCCTGGCAGCCAGGGCTCAAGGTGACCCACCAAGACCCCAGAGATCTGTCCATTTCCTCGGGCCTTTATCAAGTCCACTTTGTCTTCATCTCCAGCTCTCAGTGCACCCCACCCAGCTAGATGTACACTGCACTTCCCTGTCTAAATTGAGTTATCTACATTACTCACCATGTTCTCAAGGTGGTGGGGATGGGCCAGGGGTGGCGAGCATGAAGCCTGTCTCACTTTGCCGATGCTGATATTGTAATCTGGAAGATGGCAACACACCATGGCTCCACAGTTGGGAGTGCTGGGAGAGAGCAGAATTCAGCAGTGAGAATGTCCTTGGCACGCGTCACCTCTCTATGCCTGAGCAGAGCGCCGAGCAGAGGCCTGGGCAGCCCCTTGCAGGACATCCACCTGGAGCCCCCCTCTCTTCTGGATCTGTTCCAGGTAAAGCATGGGGAGCTCCTTGGATGCATGCACCTCAAAGTCAGGACCCCGCGAGTCTCCGTGAAGCCCCGTGAGTGATGTGGCTGCTTCACGTCGGCACAGCCAGTCACCCCTTGTGCAACCAAGAGCCAGATAAATAGAGGCTCATTTTGAAATTCATCACTTTCTCTGAGAACATTTGGCAAAGCTCTGCCCCTTGGGTTTAAGACCAATCAGAATAAACATTTTAACCCAGTCCTCAGGGCCCCCGGTGCCTGTGCCAATCTATTTCAATTTGTGATGTCATTATCACCACCATCATCATGATCATCACCATCACCATCATCATCAACCTAAATTTCCAGCCCCAGTGGACGGCATTTAGCTCTCTGTCCTCTGCCTGCCATGAAACTGCTTCCTAATCCCCCTTTGGGGTCCTCAAGACCCCCATGGCCCCGGCAGCTGCTCTCTACAGCTGTTTTCTATTTCAGAATGTTGACAATGGCCTAATTGGAGCTGGATGCAGAGGAGAAAGGACGTGGTTTGAAGGGTAAACATCAGGTTCTGTGTCTCCATCCTAATGGAGGACCTGGGCAAAAGAAATCACTGATCAGCTTTTCTGAACATGCCAGGATTTGGAAGAGGAAGAAAAGAGACAAAACAGCAAATTGTAAAAATTAGTGCAATTTTTCTAAACCACCTTTTACCTGTGCAGGATTCAGAACAGACAGATCTCTGTCAAACACTGTGACTTATTAACCTGAACCCATTCAGGCAATGACTTTTCATCAGTTTGTCTTTGAAGAATTTGTGAGTTCCTATACCATTGGTTTTCAGAGTTTCTGGATCACCTGGGCACTTGTTGGAAATGCAAATTCTCACTGGGCTCCACCCCAGCTGCTGACCCTGGTGCCCTGGGGTAGGATGCTCGCAATCTGCTTGAACAGACTTCCACGAGATCCTGCTTTATGCTAGACTTGGGAATCTGTTCTTGGGAATCTTGCCAATCTGTTCTGGATGCAATAGCCGAGCCCCTCCGCCCACCTACCCACCCATGCCTGTATGCTTTCTGGAGTCAGAGGGACCCCAATATGAGGAAGCCTCAGTAAACAAAATATTGTAAATTCCTCCTGTATGGGCTGAAATCCACCTTTTCACTATATCTGAACAAAAGGGCTAAGTAAGGAATTAGATGAGCCAAATTATAAGGAAGCTATTCAAAGGGAAAAAATTGTTTTTGGACACCTTATTACATTAATTGTCTATATGCAAATCATTGCTTCCAATTACAGAGGAGTCTTGATTATGGAGGAGATACACTGCGACACAGCGTGAGTACTCAATTTGGCTCATTACTCAGCCTTGAATGTGATCTGGGCAAATACCCTCTAATTTAGACCCCACTTATTCAGGCCATTTCCCCCTCAAACTAACAAGTAATCTACTAGAATGAGCACCTGAGGAAAGAAATCTTCGTTTTTATTGATAAATTGCTAATGAAATCCCCACACCATTACCCCTTCCAACTTCAGACGTACAGTTACAACGATACCTGAAAAATAACAAATGGAAGAAGACTCTGTAATCAAGTTGCCTGGCTGATTTTCTCAGCACACAAAGCGACGCCAAATCTCAGGAGACAGGAACACGCAAAGAGGAGAACGTTTCCCTAACCTCATATCGACTTTGGTTTCTAAAATCAATGTTCCTTATTAGCTGGTCCATCTCGGCAAAAGACTTTCTGTGTGGAATCTGGATAAATTATTTATTCAGTAAATTGTTTCCATTCTGACTGGTTATAATGCTGTTGGTGTTCAGTTGCTAAGTCATGTCTGACTCTTTGCGCCCCCATGGACTGCAGCATGCCAGGCCTCCCTGTCCTTCAGTATCTTCCAGAGTTTGCTCAAGTTCATGTCCGTTGAGTTGGTGATGCCATCCAACCATCTCATCCTCTGTCGTCCTCTTCTCCTCCTGCCCTCAATCTTTCATAGCATCAGGGTATTTTCAAATGAGCCAGCTCTTCGCATCAGGTGGCCAAAGTATTGGAGTTTCAGCTTCAACATCAGTTCTTCCAATGAACACCCAGGACTGATCTCCTTTAGGACGGACTGGTTGGATCTCCTTGCAGTCCAAGGGACTTGTAAGAGTCATGAACCCACAAAGGTGTACCTTTGATGTCAGAAGCAAATGGGGGGTTTACACTAAGAGGCTCCAGGGGGCGCTGTTCAGATTGTAATCTCAGTGTGGTTGGGCAGTCTATGCCCTGAGTGGCCTGATACAGTGGTCCTGCAACCAGCAATTTAAGATTCTTCAAATGTTGTGTCCGAAGGCCAGAATGTGTATGGCATGGCGAGCACCTTCTGTCCCCCCACGACCCCTGTAGGACTGTCAGAGTTCTCCAGTGAAAAAGAACCCAGAGGATGTCTGTAGATATGAATTAGGATAGATAGATTGAGATAGAGGTGTACCTATCATCTATCTATCTATCTACTCTATCATCTGTTGCAGGAAGTGGGGACCCCTTCCAGGGCCGAGAGTGGGTTCTTGCCAAACACCTGGAAATGAGGTGTCCAAAGAGACACATGTGCTGACAAAGCAAAAAGCTTTATTGGAAACGGCACCCTGGCAGAGAGCAGCAGGGGAAGGAAACCCAGGAGGACTGCTCTGTCTGGAGGCTTGCAATCCCAGGTTTATGGTGATGAGATTGGTTTCTGGGTTATCACCAGCCAATCACTCTGTTTCAGGGTCCTTCCTGGGGGCAGACACATCACTCAGCCAGGATGGATTCCAGCACAGAGAATTCTGGGAGACTGGGAGGATGTGTTATGGACCAGTGTCTCCTCCTTTTTTTGTGGCCCCTCCCAAATCCTTAGTGTTCAGGGTGGTGCCACGTTCCTCATCAGGACCTCCTGTGGTGAGGCAACTCATATCTCTGGTTCTCATTATCCTAAAAGGTTCCCTACATACTAATCTATCTGTCTATCTATCTACCTATCTTTCACAGAGGGAGGGGTTTAGGGAATTGACTCACATCATTGCTAGGAGCTGGCAAGTCTGGGAGGATAGAGACCCAGGGAAGAGTTCATGTTGCAGACTTGAGTCCAGAGGCAGTAGGTTTGCAGAACCCCTTCCTCTCTGGGGGAATCTCAGTCTTTCCCTTTAAGGTCTTCCACTGATTGGGTGAGGCCCACCCAATGGTGATAATCTGCTTTACTCAAAGTCTACTAATTTAAATGTTTGCCTGCAATGCAGGAGACCCAGGTTTTTGATCCTTGGGTCAAGAAGATCCCCTGGAGAAGGGAATGGCTACCCACTCCAGTATTCCTGCCTAAAGAATTCCATGGAGAGAGGAGTCTGGTGGGCTCCAGTTTGATTTAAATGTTAATTTTATTTAAAAGATGAAGATTCATAGCAACATCCAGACTGGTTTTGAGCAAGCATCAGGGCACCATATTCTAAACAAGCTGACACATAAAATTAACCATTACAAAGGTGGTCTGCTGATTTAGTCTGCCAGCACCTTATCTTCCTTCTGCAGGTAACTCACCCATACTTTTCTTGAGGAGCCTACTCTCCTCCACTCAGTCCCTGGATCCATGGGTTTGAGTAGATAGTGCCCCTTGAGATTCAAGCCTAGACAATCGAGTTGGGCCTGATCAATTGACTTATGCCTTTGGCAGCTCTCGTCCTCATCACCGGCTACAGGATTGGTTTGGGAGTGGGAACATCACCCCAGGTGGGTTTGGCCCACTTACTCCACTTGCAGCCATGGTGATGGATGCAAAGTTGTCCTGAAACACAAGTGGCCCCCATGAGGGTGTGTGTGTGCTAAGTCACTCCAGTTGTGTCCAACTCTTTGCCACCCCATGGACTGCAGCCCAACAGGCTCCTCTGTCCACAGGATTCTCTAGGTGAGATACATGAGTGGGTAGCCATTTCTTTCTCCAAGGGATCTTTCTGAGCTAGGGATCAAAGTCTCCTACATTGCTGGCAGATTCTTCACTGTCTGAGCCACCAGGGAAGCCCAGCCCCCATGAGACCCCATTCTAATGATTTTGTGTGAAACTTTTGGAGAAAAGAAAAATTTCAGAGAGAGAGCTCTGATATTACTTCAACCCCTGATCCACTGGGTCTGGATTTTCGATTATGAGAATAAATCACAGACAAGCTCCAGGAGGACTAGAGTTGGTTTACATTCATCTGCTGTGTCTAGAACTAAGCCTGACACATGGTAGGAGCTCAGTGACCACATGTCAAGTGAATGGATGAACCAATGATGCCTCTTTCCTGCATTAGCCAGTTGGATGTCTATCCCTTGTAGACAAAAAAGCCTACTCAGCATAGCCTATAGGAACCTCACTGCAACCTGGGATAGTGGACCATGGTATCCACCAAGACTTGGGGCATCTTCAAACCCCAAAGCAACTCTAATTTTTGATCCAGGTCATAGCTGAGCTCACTCAAGATAAGCTGATTAACAAAAACAAGCCTGGAGCCTTTTTTCTCCCTCCATAAGTGACATTGATATACTCCTGAAGCTTGTCCTTCCAAAAACCTGCCAATTTTTCAATGCAAATCAGTTGCTAACAAAAGAAGCCTGGCTGGATACTGATGATCCAGAATTAGATAGCCTTTGCTTGGGTCTTCAGGAGTTCATCAANTGAGACTTCAAAAAATTATGTGTAACATGTATCAAAAAGAGTTAGCATCTTTAGTAGACAAATAATTTTTCCAAGCTAATAAGGAAAAAGTCATAATCTTAATAAAAAAATATAAAATTGTCATGAACAAACAGTTAACAGAATAAGGAAATCAAATATCCAATGAAAATATGGAATACATCTTTCAGGAAAGAAATTTGGCAGGATTATCAAAATGGAAAATGCAAATAATGTTTACTCAGCATTCTGATTTTAAAGATGAATTCTAAATATATAATCTTAGAAATGGAACAAGGTGTATGCTTGGAAACATTTGTTACTGAAGTATTTAGAGTAACAAAATGTTGGAATATCTGAAATGGTTATATAAATTTTGGTAATGTATAAAATTTGTCATTATTGTATACTCATCACACTTGTAATTTTTACATGCAATAAAATTATTTGCTTCATTAGCACTCTCTACCCACAGATTGTAGAATCCTTGAGATTAAGGACTTCCAACTCTGTCTCTAACAACTTGTTCATTTCACAGTAAGCATTTGATAAATAGTTGTTGAGCAAATGAATGAAGGAAGCCTTTATTTATCTTAATAGGCTGGAAGTGATGGGGAGAGTATTGGAAATTGTCCCTTTAGTCAACGCCTTTTTATGATCCTCTGGCTTAAAGGAGTTAAATTCAATGTGACTACTGTTGACATGACCAGGTAAGAGAAATCAGGACATGTTTTATTCTGGGGGTTAAAATCAGTAGACACCGATACAATCTTGGTGTTTGCATAATATATACTTTATCTAAAAGCCTAACTCTGCTTATTTTCAACAATCATAGAAAGCCCGAAGAGCTGAAGGACTTAGCCCCAGGCACCAATCCTCCCTTCCTGGTATATAACAAGGAGTTGAAAACAGACTTCATTAAAATTGAGGAGTTTCTAGAGCAGACACTGGCTCCTCCAAGGTACAGCATTTTTACAGGATATTATTGTTCTTGAGATGATCTATTTTATTGGCTTATTTATTGCAGATTGAGGATTTTTCTAGACATTTCTTTTTCAGTTTTGCTCTTTCTAGAAAAGTTTGCAAAGATCCCCCCAATCACTCCATATATGATTAGAAAACTTCTGTTTTGTTGTTGTTATTCAGTTGCTAAGTCGTGTCTGACACTTTGCAACCTGATGGACTGCAGCACGCCAGGCTCCCCTGTCCTTCACTGTCTCCCAGAGTTTGCTCAGATTTATGTCCATTGAATCAGTGATGTTGTTTAACCCATCCTTTGCCACACTTTTATCCAATTTTGCCTTAAGTCTTTCCCAGAATCGGGAGTTGTTTATATTTTTCCTGGCAATTTTGATTCCAGTTTATGATTCACCCAGTCCAGCATTTCACATGATATACTCTGCCTATAATTTAAATAAGCAGGGTGAAAATATACAGACTTGTCAAACATTTTGCCCAGTTTTAAACCGCCAGTTGTTCCATGTTCAGTTCTAACTGTTGCTTCTTGCTTCACATACAGGTTTCTCAGGAGGCAGGTAAGGTGGTCTGGTATTCCCACCTCTTGAAGAATTTTCCACAATTTGTTGTAACTCACACAGTCAGACGCTTTAGTGTAGTCAATGAAGCAGAAGTAGATGTTTTTCTGTAATTCTCCTGGTTTTCCAGTGCTACGTGGGATGTAGGCAATTTGATCTCTGGTTCTCTGCCTTTTCTAAAACCAGCTTGAACATCTGGAAGTTCATGGTTCACGTACTGTTGGAGCCTGGCTTGGAGAATTTTGAGCTTTACTTTGCTAGTTTGTGAGATAAGTGCAATTATGTGGTAGTTTGAGCATTCTTTGGCATTGCCCTTCTTTGAGATCAGAATGAAAACTGACCTTTACCAGTCCTGTGGCCACTGCTGAGTTTTCCAAATGTGCTGGCATATTGAGTGCAGCACTTTCACAGCATCATCTTTTATGATTTGAAATAACTCAACTGGAATTCCACCACCTCCACTAGCTTTATTTGTAGTAATGCTTCCTAAGGCCCATTTGACTTCACATTCCAGGATGTCTGACTCTAGGTGAGTGACCACACCATCGTGGTTATCTGGGTCATTAAGACCTTTTTTGTATAGTTCCTTTGTGTATTCTTCCCACCTTTCTTAATCTCTTCTGCTTCTGTTAGGTCCATACAGTTTCTGTCCTTTATAATGCCCATCTTTGCATGAAATTTTCCCTTGGTATCTCTAACTTTCTTGAAGAGATCTCTAGTCTTTCCCTTTCTGTTGTTTACCTCTATTTGCAGTGTTCATTTAACAAGGCCTTGTTATCTCTCCTTGCCATTGTCTGGAACTCTGCATTCAGTTGGGTATGTTTCCCTTTCTCCCTTGCTTTTCGCCTCTCTTCTTTTCTCAGCTATTTGTAAGTGTTCCTCACCCAACCACTTTACCTTCTTGCATTTCTTTTTCTTTGCAATGGTTTTGGTCACTGCTTCCTGTATAAAGTTATGAATTTCCATCCATAGTTCTATAGGCACTCTATCAGATCTAATTCCTTGAATCTATTCATCACCTCCACTGTATAATCATGAGGGATTTGACTTAGGTCATACCTGAATGGCCTATTTCAGACCTCTATTTTTTTCTTTCTAGAAAAGTTTGCAAAGATTCACCCTGATCACTCCATATATGATTAGAAAACTTTTACATATATTAAAACTTTATGAGATGCAAGTAGAGTGTTAGAAATTAAATTTAATTTTAGCCACATTGTCTGATCCATAATGAGGTTTGGGGACACTTATACTGGTAGAAATCAGACTTATTTTATTGTAGAGCCCTCAGAAGATCTACAGTTTTGAAATAGCCTTTAATTCAGTCTGATCTCTTAGTTCTGCAGGGGAGAAATATTATGCCTATCATGCATAAACTTCCCCCTCTGACTTCAAAGACACAAAGGCCATCAATATAATATTTCAAATTATTTTTAAAATGCATAACTACTTAAATTAAAAAAGTAAATTCTCTGTAGTCTAGAAATAGAGAAGAAACCATTGGAGGGTTGGGAGTGAGGTTATGGGATAATAGCACTGTAAAGTCCATGAGGACTGATGAAGACTAGCTCACTATATCACTGATGGCATGAAGGGAGAACATACCTAACACAAGAAAACCAGGAAACAGGTATCTCTCAATTAACCAGAGGCCATAACTGCACTGTCTACACTTGAATGACAGCTCTACATCTCTGCCCACCCAGGATAGTGTCTGAAAATAATAAACTACTGTATTCATTTTTTATTGTTGTTCAACAAACTCAGTGTCTTAAAATATCACTCATTTATTATCTCACAGTTTTCATCAGTCAGAAGTCTGGCTATAAGCTTAAAACTGCTCTAAAAAAATAAAGTCTCAATGTTTATGTATACATTATAAATAAAAGGGTCTATCAGTACAAAATTATTCATACCTAAGAAACTAGGGATACTATTTCAGATTCTTTTCTGTGTTCCTATCCTATGTCTCTTTCATCCATTAGTGATAACTTCCTGTATTTTAGCACTTGTTCCAAGTTTGTCCTATAAGTATTGAGTCTTATTTTGTTATTTTCTCCTCATCCGTCTTCCTATACTACTGAATCCCCTCAAACCACCTGCTCCCCAACCTTTTCTTGGTCCCAAAGGTAACTAATGAAAAATAATCTATGATGTATGTTTCTATACCCTTCTTATGCTCATATAAACACAATAATAGTAAGCATAATTTATGCATCTAGCTTATCTGACTTCAGAAAATGTTTTTAATATACATCAACTCCACTAGTGTAGATTTATGTTTACTATAATTGTGCTGCAAGTTGCCAAAGAATTCTTCTACAGATGGACTTTCCCTTTCCTTCCAGTTTTTTTTACCACTACAAACTGCTATAAATAACATCCTTGCTCATGTGTCCTTATGTACTTGTGTTTTTATTCCTGTGGAATAGATTCACAGGAATAAAATTCAAATGGTATGTATCTTTTAAAAATTTTTACTGCTTTATCCATAAGGATACACTTTTTCTACATATCTTTAATACTATGCATTATCATTCTTTTAACATCTGTGGCCCCCGGATGGGTTTAGTAATAGCTCACTGATACTTCAGTTTTCATTTCCGCTAACTTGTGGTCTCAAGTAAACTTCTGGTTCCCAATGTATAATAGCTTGGGTCCCCATTGATGTCTTTCCGGAAGATCACAGCTCTCTTTGAGAGATCCTTCAGGAGCCACTGCCCACATGCCCAGTGGAAGGCTCCTCCAAGTCTTTTTTAAAGGCAAACTGTTGGCTTTTAGTAAATATGGATGGTGGGTACATGGGCATTTTTTTTGTATGCTATTCTCTGTATCTTTTGTTAAACTTCAAAACTTCAGAATTAGCAATGAATTTTCATGCCTCCATACAATAGAATACCATACAGTCATTGAAAAATGTGTCTGGAAAATATTGAAGTATAGTTGTCATATAGCATTGTGTAAGTTTAAGGTATACAACATGTTGATTTGATACATTTACATATTACAGTATGTTTACCCACCTAGTATTAGCTAATACCTCTATTCCATCACATAATTATCATTTATTTTTAGTGGTAATAATGGTTAAGATCTACTGTATTAGCAACTTTGAGGTTTATAATACAGTATTGTTGACTATAATCACTAGGCAGTAGATTTGATTTCCTGAACTTATTTATATACTAGTTGCAAGTTTTTACTTTTAAATAACATCTTCCCAATTCTTCCATTCCCCATCCTCTCTCTCTTGTGACCACCATTCTACTCTCTATTTTTATGAGTTTGGCTTTTTAAGGTTCCATATGTAAGTGATATCATATAGTATTTGTCTTTCTGTGTCCGACTTACCATAATGTTCACAAAATCCATTCA
The DNA here is from genome assembly GCA_006410875.1 of Neotragus pygmaeus. Taxonomy (NCBI): domain Eukaryota; kingdom Metazoa; phylum Chordata; class Mammalia; order Artiodactyla; family Bovidae; genus Neotragus; species Neotragus pygmaeus. The sequence continues at coordinate 279,543 of SJYV01013771.1, forward strand.
TGTGGGCACAAATGACAGGATTTCCTCCTTTTTCATGGCTAATGTTCATTGTGTGTGTGTCTGTGTGTGTGTCTATGTGTGTGTGAACAGAACCACATTTCTTCATTCATCCACTGATGGACACTCAGGTTGTCTTAAGTGTCTTGTGTTATTTGATGAAATTTTGTAGAGTTCTGTTTTTATTTTGGTTCTATGCCTTTCATATTAAATTATTTCTAAATATTTTATATACTTGTCACATTTGTAAGTGGAATATGTTACTAATATCCATTTTGTTATGGCTATTTCTTTAATGTTTGATTTGCATTTAGCCACCTTATCAAAATATCTCATTAATTCTAGCAATTATTTTGGCTAGAAAAGGCAATCTTGTCTTGCCTTTTATAGGTATGTAGTTATATTGTTATTCTCTTCCAATAATTATACTGATTACTTTATGTTGTTGTTTTTCTCCACTTACTAAAACCTCAGAAAATGTCAACTGTAATAGCAATCATAGGCATTTCTGTCTTGTTGCCTAAACTTCATGTACAAAATGTAGTCACCTCCAGAATGGTGTTTTTCCTTGTCTCACAAGTTAGTACATTCAGCACAATATTGAAGAACCATAGTTATCATGATTAACCTCATCCTTTACTGATTTTAAAGGGAATAGTTGTAACATTTCACCATTTAAAATGTTACTTGCTGAAAGTTGTTGATGGATACATTTGACCAAGTTAAAGAAATTAATTGATTCATGTAATCATTTAACAAATATTTACTGAATACTTGTCAGGTGTCAGGTACTATTCTAGGCACTTGGGACAGTGAATAAAATGGGCAAAATCTCTCTGCCCTAGCAAAACTTACATTGTCGTTAGGAAAGACAGCAAATAAGCAAGAGAAAAAGCAAACTATAAACTATTTTAGATGATGATATATATGAAGAATAAGTAAAGCAAGGGAGGGAAATAGTAGGTATTTGGGACAAGGGAGAGGTTGTAACGTCAGATAAGGTGGCCAGTGAAAGGCCTCACTTAGGAGGAGATATCAGATTAAAAGACCTGAAAGAAGAGGGAAGCAGGCCATGTGCATATATGAGGGAAAGCTCTTTATGTAAAAGGAGATCAAGTGAAAAGGACCTGCGGTGGGACCTTGTCAGGCCTATTTGAAGAAAAGCAAGGCGGTCAATGGGAATAAGGCAGAGAGTGGGAAGAGACGAGAGCAGAGAGGTAAGGTGGGATCAGATCACACCACTGTGAACACTTGGGCTCTGGTAGCAGGTGCAGAATATTCTGAGAGTGTGAGGGACAAGCATGGGACAGGGAGGATACAGGAAGTTCCCTACATACAAACGAGTTCTGTTTTGAGAGCATGTTCATAAATCCAATTTGTTTGTAAGTCCAATGAAGTTATCCTGGTGGTGGTGATTTAGTCGTTAAGTCATGTCCAACTCTTGCGATCCCATGGACTGTAGCCTGCCAGGCTCCTCTGTCTATGGAATTCTCCAGGTGAGAATACTGGAATGGGTTGCCGTTTCCTTCTCCAGAGGATCTTCCCCATCCAGGAATCCAACCTGGGTCTCCTGCATTGCAGGCAGATTCTTTTCCAACTGAGCTATGTACCAAATAACCTAGAAAATCCCATGGTCAGAGGAGCCTGGCGGGCTACAGTCCACAGGTCACAAAGTCGGACACCACTGAGTACGCACCACCCCCGCAATGACACAATCAGCTATATAGTACTGTATTGTAATAGGTTTTTAATACTTATCACACAAATAATACATAAAACATAAACAAGCACAAAAAAACAAAGGAAGAATTTTTAATCTACACCACAGCACCTTGAAAAGTACAGTAGTGCAGTACAACAGCTGGCATCCAGGAGCTGGCATCCAGTGAACAGACAAGAAGGATTACTGACTAGAGGAGGGAGATGAGGTGGGAGATAAGAGAGCTGAAAGGTCTCAAGAGCAGTAAGAAACAGAGGGTGTGCTGCAATGTCACTCATGCCTGCATTGATGGCACAGTGTCAGGCTCCTTGTTGGACTCAATTCCATCCACCGTCTTGAAGAAACAGTCCAGTGATGTCAGGATAGTTACTCTATTTCTTGCCATAGATGACACAGTAGCAGTGGATTGCATTCTGAACACCTGTTGAAACATTCATTTGCCATTCTAGGTTCAGGTCCTGGGTTTGAAAAGCTAACAGTGCCTCCTCAAATAAAGAAAATCCCCTTGCCACTTGCTGTGTTGTAAACCTCACCCATTCTTCACTTACTTATTCCTCTGGCCTCTCTGGCCTTTCTCTGGCCCTACAATTCCATCAGGTCTTCATTAGTGAGCTTGTGTTGCACAGCAAGGAGTTCAATGAAGTCATCCTCCTGCAGATCTAGCTCATAGCTTTGAAAGTTTGGAAACGTGAAAGTTTGTATGTTGGGGAATTACTGTAATCAAAATGGTTGCAGTAACATAGGCTTGGGACCAGGCAGGAAGCAGTGGATGTGGCAAGTTGTGGACAGATTATAGATACATTTTGAAAGGTAGGCTGGCTGGGCTTTCTAATGGATAAAATGCAGGGATGGAGAGAAAGAGAAATCAAGGAAGATGGTTAAACGTTGGACCCAACCATTTTTAGTTGCTAGTGCAGGGTTTTCTGAATAGGAATTGATTTATTGATTGGACACTTTCCAGGCATCTGTTCATGATCATACAGCTTTTGTTCATTTGTTAATGTGGTGAATTACATTATTTTATTGTATTATGCTAAGTTAACTTTGTACTACTAAGAGGAAGACATCTTCGCTTCTTTTCCCCACCCTTTCCTCTACACTTTTATGTGTTTTTTTATTTGAAGTCATTTTTTTTATATTACTTATCTTCTGCCAAACAGGTTTTTAGGATCAAGTGTCGGGGATTGGCTTTATTGACTATTCCAAAGCCTTTAACTGTGTGAATCACAATAAACTGTGGAAAATTCTGAAAGAGATGGGAATACCAGACCANTGTCGTACATCTGTTAAGTCCAACTTGTGTGTGCATGCGTGCATGCTACGTCGCTTCAGTCATGTTCAACTCTTTGAGACCCTATGGACTGTAGCCTGCCAGATTCCTCAGACCATAGGATTCGCCAGGCAAGAAAGTTTGATAAGGGCAGGTGTGACCTCTTTGTATGTTTGATAGAAATCGCATGTGAAATTGTCCAGTCCTGGACTTCTGTTGCTTACAGTTTTTTCTTTTTATTACAAATTCAGTACCATTACTAGTGATTGATCTGTTCAAGATGTGTGTTTTATTTTGATAAAGTCTTCGCAGGTTATATGTTCTAGAAATTCACACGTTCTCCTGCTGCTGCTGCTGCTAATATGTTGACATAGAGCTGTTCATATTGTACTTCTCTGATATTTTGTATCTCTGTGCAATTGGTTGTTATTTACCTNTCAAGATGTGTGTTTTATTTTGATAAAGTCTTCGCAGGTTATATGTTCTAGAAATTCACACGTTCTCCTGCTGCTGCTGCTGCTAATATGTTGACATAGAGCTGTTCATATTGTACTTCTCTGATATTTTGTATCTCTGTGCAATTGGTTGTTATTTACCTTTTTTCATTTCTTAATTTTGTTTATGTAATTTACCTCTTTTCTTCTTGGTGAGCCTGGCTATAGGCTTATCAACTTTATTATCTTTAAAAAATTTTGATTTCAGTGATCTTTTCTATTATGTCCTTTATTTCCTACCTTCTGCTAACTTTGTGCTTTTATATTTCTTATCTTTATAACTACTTTAGGAGGTAGGTTATTTATTTGAGAATTTTCTTGTTTTTTTGCGGAAGTTTTTTATCACTATGAACTTTTCAAACTGATTTTGCTGCATCCCATATAGTTTAGAGTAATGCATTTCCATTTTCATTAGTCTCAAAATATTTTCCAATTTTCTGTCTGAGATCTTCATTGACCAGCTTTTTTTTTTTTGGTAGCATATTTAGTCCCTCATGCTTTTTCCCATTTTCTTTCTGCAACTTACTTTTAGTTTCATACTGTTGTGATAAGAGAAAAGAGCTTTCTATAATTTCTGGCTTCTCAAATTCATAGGGATTTGTTTTGTGGCCAAGCATGTGATCTATCCAGATAAATGTTCCATATATACTTAAAAAGAATGTATATTCTGCTACTTTGGGATGCATTGTTCTATAGATGTATATAGAGCAGAGTTAGTCTACTGAACCAATGAAGACCATTGATGTAATTGAGGTGTTAAAGCCCCANGAAAAAGAACCCAGAGGATGTCTGTAGATATGAATTAGGATAGATAGATTGAGATAGAGGTGTACCTATCATCTATCTATCTATCTACTCTATCATCTGTTGCAGGAAGTGGGGACCCCTTCCAGGGCCGAGAGTGGGTTCTTGCCAAACACCTGGAAATGAGGTGTCCAAAGAGACACATGTGCTGACAAAGCAAAAAGCTTTATTGGAAACGGCACCCTGGCAGAGAGCAGCAGGGGAAGGAAACCCAGGAGGACTGCTCTGTCTGGAGGCTTGCAATCCCAGGTTTATGGTGATGAGATTGGTTTCTGGGTTATCACCAGCCAATCACTCTGTTTCAGGGTCCTTCCTGGGGGCAGACACATCACTCAGCCAGGATGGATTCCAGCACAGAGAATTCTGGGAGACTGGGAGGATGTGTTATGGACCAGTGTCTCCTCCTTTTTTTGTGGCCCCTCCCAAATCCTTAGTGTTCAGGGTGGTGCCACGTTCCTCATCAGGACCTCCTGTGGTGAGGCAACTCATATCTCTGGTTCTCATTATCCTAAAAGGTTCCCTACATACTAATCTATCTGTCTATCTATCTACCTATCTTTCACAGAGGGAGGGGTTTAGGGAATTGACTCACATCATTGCTAGGAGCTGGCAAGTCTGGGAGGATAGAGACCCAGGGAAGAGTTCATGTTGCAGACTTGAGTCCAGAGGCAGTAGGTTTGCAGAACCCCTTCCTCTCTGGGGGAATCTCAGTCTTTCCCTTTAAGGTCTTCCACTGATTGGGTGAGGCCCACCCAATGGTGATAATCTGCTTTACTCAAAGTCTACTAATTTAAATGTTTGCCTGCAATGCAGGAGACCCAGGTTTTTGATCCTTGGGTCAAGAAGATCCCCTGGAGAAGGGAATGGCTACCCACTCCAGTATTCCTGCCTAAAGAATTCCATGGAGAGAGGAGTCTGGTGGGCTCCAGTTTGATTTAAATGTTAATTTTATTTAAAAGATGAAGATTCATAGCAACATCCAGACTGGTTTTGAGCAAGCATCAGGGCACCATATTCTAAACAAGCTGACACATAAAATTAACCATTACAAAGGTGGTCTGCTGATTTAGTCTGCCAGCACCTTATCTTCCTTCTGCAGGTAACTCACCCATACTTTTCTTGAGGAGCCTACTCTCCTCCACTCAGTCCCTGGATCCATGGGTTTGAGTAGATAGTGCCCCTTGAGATTCAAGCCTAGACAATCGAGTTGGGCCTGATCAATTGACTTATGCCTTTGGCAGCTCTCGTCCTCATCACCGGCTACAGGATTGGTTTGGGAGTGGGAACATCACCCCAGGTGGGTTTGGCCCACTTACTCCACTTGCAGCCATGGTGATGGATGCAAAGTTGTCCTGAAACACAAGTGGCCCCCATGAGGGTGTGTGTGTGCTAAGTCACTCCAGTTGTGTCCAACTCTTTGCCACCCCATGGACTGCAGCCCAACAGGCTCCTCTGTCCACAGGATTCTCTAGGTGAGATACATGAGTGGGTAGCCATTTCTTTCTCCAAGGGATCTTTCTGAGCTAGGGATCAAAGTCTCCTACATTGCTGGCAGATTCTTCACTGTCTGAGCCACCAGGGAAGCCCAGCCCCCATGAGACCCCATTCTAATGATTTTGTGTGAAACTTTTGGAGAAAAGAAAAATTTCAGAGAGAGAGCTCTGATATTACTTCAACCCCTGATCCACTGGGTCTGGATTTTCGATTATGAGAATAAATCACAGACAAGCTCCAGGAGGACTAGAGTTGGTTTACATTCATCTGCTGTGTCTAGAACTAAGCCTGACACATGGTAGGAGCTCAGTGACCACATGTCAAGTGAATGGATGAACCAATGATGCCTCTTTCCTGCATTAGCCAGTTGGATGTCTATCCCTTGTAGACAAAAAAGCCTACTCAGCATAGCCTATAGGAACCTCACTGCAACCTGGGATAGTGGACCATGGTATCCACCAAGACTTGGGGCATCTTCAAACCCCAAAGCAACTCTAATTTTTGATCCAGGTCATAGCTGAGCTCACTCAAGATAAGCTGATTAACAAAAACAAGCCTGGAGCCTTTTTTCTCCCTCCATAAGTGACATTGATATACTCCTGAAGCTTGTCCTTCCAAAAACCTGCCAATTTTTCAATGCAAATCAGTTGCTAACAAAAGAAGCCTGGCTGGATACTGATGATCCAGAATTAGATAGCCTTTGCTTGGGTCTTCAGGAGTTCATCAATACAAAGCCACTTGACGTTTAGGTTTGATTAGAAGATTTACAAATGGATTTAAAATTCTTGTGACAAATGGGTTTCAGAATTCTTTTGTGTTGTGCTGGCACAAAGAATCAGAGTTTCCTCATGTCCGGCAAGCTGCAGAACTCATTGGCAGGGGATGGCTTCAAGGCTGAGTCACCAAACTTTGAGGATAGGTGAGCAAGGACTCATGTGCATGGTGGAGGAGGAGGAGGCTGTGTGGTGGAGGACTGAGGTTATCCTCGGCTGGGAGACAAATCATCCCTGTATGCTGAGTTCTGAGGGCTCCCTGGGGGGCAGGACTTTCAGCCCTGGAACCAAGACAGTCCCAGCCACCTTGGGCTCACAGCTGATGGATTCCTCGGTCCAGGGCACACCTACTCCCTTTTCCCTTCTCCCCATAGAAAACAAGCCCACCCTGCAGCTGACCTGCTCCAGAGGGAGGAAAAAAACCCCTAAAATCAGCTGATAAAAGTTACCTTAATAAGAAATGCTGACCTTTTAAAAAGTGACCTGTCCACGGTCATCTGACTGAGATCACTTCACAGGAAAGCATACTGTGGAGGAGTGGCAGTTGGCAGGGAGGAGGGTGAAATGTGCCAGATTTAAATTTAATACGTGTTGGTGGTTTCATTGTGACTTAAAGAAAGTCAGTCTCTGATTTGGAGCAGTCTGGAAGGAAATGGCAACCCACTCCAGTCTTCTTGCTTGGAAAATCCCATAGACAGAGGAACCTGGTGGGCTACAGTCCATGGGGTCACAAGAGTCAGACAGAACTGAGGGACTGAGCACGCCATTTGGGGTGTTGCCAAGATCAAAAGTAAGTTAGAACCAGA